>VFSX01000110.1:449460-487061 GCA_016618255.1 Chlamydomonas sp. UWO 241
GAGATGGCGCTCGAGGAGTTGCTCACAAAGGTGGGGGGGGGAGGGTCGTTGGAAGCGTTGGGAAGGTTCCAAACTTGTAGTCTTAGTAGGGAACACCATGTGTGCGTCCATGCGTCGAGTTTGTGCTCAGAAAATATGCATCCTCTCCAACTGTTGAATTCTTGCCCAGAAAGATGCAGCCTCAAAAAAAAAACTGTTCACGCACTCATTGCTCCCCTGTCTTTCCTCCTCGCTGCCACGTTGTGCCCATGTGGGCCGACGTCGAGTTTGTCGCGACCCCGTGTTAAACCAGATACATCCTCTCCAACCCAACAAACTGAACAACCCCCGCTCTGTCTGCCACACAGGTCGTGTCCAAGTGGTTCGACTTCAAGTTTGTGGCGATCCCGTGCAGCGAGAGCAGATGCATTGGATAGCTATGAAACCCTATAGGATAGCTATCCAACCCAACAAACTCACCAACCGCCTCTCTTCTCGCCTGCCACACAGGTCGTGTCCAAGTGGGCGGACGTCGAGTTTGTCGCGATCCCGTACAAGGAGCAGAAGGACGTGTACATCCTGGGCGGGATAGAGGAGGTGCAGGTACGGCACTCTCTCTCTCTCTCTCCCTCTCTCCCTCTCTCCCTCCCTCTCTCTCTCCCTCTCTCTCCCTCTCTTTCTCTCTCTCTTTTAATTATTTGGGTGATGGGCTCGATTAACGGAGGCGCGTTCTCGTCGCCAAGCCCTGGACCCAGCAATGCGGCGCTGCTGGTGACGAGGATCTCCGTGCCGCTGACGAGCGGGGTAAAATACGACTGGCCTGGCTCCTGCTAGACTGCCCCTCGGTGGAACACTTCAGGAGCGGCTTGCCCGGCGCTGCCATGGCTTGGCGAGTAGCCGCGGCGCTGCCGCGGCCCGTGCTGGGGGACGGCCCTTATCCTCCCCCCATGCAGGACGCCATGCGGCACCGATCTCGACGAGTTGATCGACGAGCGGAGCTGGCGCCCGTCAATGCATGCTGGACATTGGTCAAGATGGCTGCCCGTGGAGGCGGGCTACCATCACGGCTTCAGCAGTGGTGACCGCCAAGGCAACACAGAGTAAATTCGCTTCACCAATCGCAGCGTTCGTCACCGCGCTCATCCTCGGGGGCGCGCTCGTCTGCCGATGACTGGCGTTGGAAGGTCTTCAGGCAGCCTCCATGACAACTCTGTCGCCCATGCCCCCTTGGAGGGTGGGACCTGGCCAGGCATGAGGCATGGGGCGCCGGCTGAGCCCCATGCAAACGAGAGCTGGACAGCCATGCATTGCCAGGCGGGGACCGTTCCACTCAGCGCCAGTCGGCTCTGCCGGCTTGACTGGCCACAAGGCCACTACTGTGACCCTGAGGAAGGTCCTCTCCTATATGCTCCTTGCCAGACATGTCTCCCAGAGACCGCTGTTTGGGGTAGTCTAGCCGGCGGGAGCGGTAGTCTATCGGCCGGGAGCCGGCGGTACTCTAGTACTTAAGTGTGCTGGAGTATCGGCGGGTGTCTCTAGTAGAAGAGTAGCCTGCTTAGCTGGAAACCCCGTGTTACTTGTTACTTGGGCAGGTTATGGGACGGGCCGTGTGATGCATGTGGCATGAGTTGGTGCAAGCGGCAGGAGGATGTGCGCATCCTTGGAGGGATCGACGGTCACAATGCCACCGCCCCGCCTACCAGTGATTCCGCAAAGGATCTTGGGGTAGTGACGTCTCAACCCCGGGCCTCACAGCTCACTTCAGCAGTCTCAACCCGCCGGAGGCGATTTTTTCCCGTGACATGTGTGAAAACGCCGATTTCGCACTTTGGGGGGCGGAATTCGCGCAATTTCGACCCGCAGTGCCAGCCCAAATCGGCCAATCTCAACCTGCTGTTGCGGGTTTGCGGGTTGCAGGTTTGCGGGTCGGCTTACGGAAACACTGCCGCCTACCCTTTGCCTTGCGATCTGATGAACTGATCAATACCCCCCCCTATTTAGGTGAGTGCATCTGTGCACCGTGGACGCCACACAACCCGTTGTATAATTCATTTTGGGGGTTTTGCAACGAACCATGCCCTTTTAGTACATGCTAGCCTGGGAAGGGCCCAAACCTCTTTAACCTTCCGCACCCCCAGTGGTCCCTGGGAAGGATTTTAGTAATTGTTTTTTTGCCGGCTCCAGCAACTTTGACCGCTCATACCAGGCACAATACACAGCGGGTATTCATGCAACGCATGCCGTTGGGCTGCTCTCGGCACGAGCTTTCCAACGCAATGCTCCACGCCCTCTCCCACTTAGTGTGTGGTGTTTTTCTGGCAAATGGGAAATCCGGCTCGGAGCGCTATACGGCTCGCAGGGGAATCACTGCGCACCCCCCTCCCCCATGTGCAGATCGCGCTCGAGGACTCGATGGTCACGATGTCGACGATCCTTGCGTCGCGCTTCGTGGGAGGCATCCGCCACGACGTGGAGAAGGTGCGACCGGTGCACCGGTGCTGACATGTGCTGTGCGTGCTGCGCTGCGCTGTGCTGTGCTGTGCTGCGCTGTGCTGCGCTGTGCTGCGCTGTGCTGCGCTGTGCTGCGCTGTGCTGCGCTGTGCTGCGCTGTGCTGTGCTGTGCTGAGGGCGTGGGCGGCATCCGCCACGACGTGGAGGAGGTGGGACCCACACATGTGCCCTCGTGGGCTGCGCTGTGTTGCGCAACGCTGTGCTACGCTGTACTGCACTGTACTACGCTGGTCTTTGCTGCGCTCTGATGTGCCGCTCTGCGCTGTGCTGCGCTGTGTTACTCTACGCTGACATGTGCTGATCTGTGCCGCTCAACGCTGCGCCACGCTGTGCTGCGCTGATCTGCGCTGTGCCACGCTGTGTTGCGCTGATCTGCTCTGTTCCGCGCTGTGGTGTCCCTCTTCCCCCCCACTCCACCCACCCACCCACACCATCTTGGCGTGTTTGCGCATGTCAGGTTGAGCACACGTCCCTCCCCCCACCACACACACACGTACCACCCGTGCATGTTTTTCAGGTTGAGCGCCAGCTGAACCTGTTCAGCGAGACGCTCGACGAGTGGCTCGCGATGCAAAAGGCGTGGATGTACCTGGAGCCCATCTTCAGGTGCGTGTGTGTGTCTGTGTGTGCTTTCTTATGGTATGCAATCGGCGTGGTGCTGAAGGCGTGGATGTACCTGGAGCCGATCTTCAGGTGCGCGCGTGTGTGCGTGTGTGTGTGTGTGATTTCTTGTGGGTTGCTGGAGCAATGGTATGCTGGAGGTGTGAATGTACCTGGAGCCGATCTTCAGGTGCGTGCATGTGCGTGTACGTGTGTGTGTGTGTGTGTGTGTTAGCGTTCTTGTTGGTTGCAATCGGCGTGGGCTGCTGGAGGCGTGGATGCACCTGGAGACGATCTTCAGGTGTGTCTAGGGTCAAGGTTAAGGGTTTGTGTGCTGCTTGCGTCTTTGGGGGGTTTGTTGCATGGGTTGCTGACGTCGATGCAGAAGGCGTGGATGTACCTGAAGATCGCTTCAGGTGCGTGTGTGTGTGTGCGTGCGTGCATGTGTGTGTGTGTGTGTGCTTTCTTATGGTATGCAATCGGCGTGGGTGCTGGAGGCGTGGATGCACCTGGAGCCGATCTTCAGGTGTGTTTAGGGTTTATTGGGGTTTATGATGTGTGGATGTGTGTGCTGGTTTGTATACCAGCGTACCTTCTTTTGACATCATTTACTCACACACGCACACACGCGCGCACACACACACGCGCGCGCACGCAGCGCGGCCGACATCAAGCGCCAGCTGCCGCGCGAGGCCAAGGCTCGCCCCCCCCCCCCCACACACACACGCATACATAGCTGCAAGAGCGTCCATCAGGAAAGCCGCCGCCCTCGCCGCCCCCAGCGGACCGATCGGCGGCGAGGCAGCGGGCGGGCAGCAGCCAGGCAGCGGGGAGGCAGCGGCAGCGGAGAGGGCAGCGAGAGGGGGGATCTCGTGACGGGGCTGCGTGCAGAGATGGAGGCCATGCGTGCAGAGATGCAGGCCATGCGGGGAGAGATGCAGGCCATGCGGTGCCCGAACCCCCAACCCCCGTGCGCGCTACCCCCGACCCTGCAACGGTCTGGGGAGCGCTAGCGGGGGCGGCGTCAGGCGGGGGCATGCGGACACCGGGGGGAACAGCCGCCACCATGACGACCCTGACGGCCATGCATACAGAGCAGATGGCCAGGAATGCAGAGAGGGAGGCAGTATGGGCAGCATGCCCATGGTGAGACAGCGGGGGGGGGGGGGATTTGCTGACGAGTCGCATGGGCGACGTGCATGGAGGAAAGAGCGTTGCGCATGCATGGAGCGCAGCGGGGGTGCGGCCCGCGCGCCAGCACAGCACAGGGTGCGGGCCGGGCCTCGCGCCAGCACAGCACAGGGGCCGGGCCTCGCGCCAGCACAGCAGCACAGCACAGGGTGCGGGCCGGGCCTCGCGCCAGCACAGCACAGGGGCCGGGCCTCGCGCCAGCACAGCACAGGGGCCGGGCCTCGCGCCAGCACAGCGGAGGGTGCGGGCCGGGCCTCGCGCCAGCACAGCACAGGGTGCGGGCCGGGCCTCGCGCCAGCACAGCACAGGGGCCGGGCCTCGCGCCAGCACAGCGGAGGGTGCGGGCCGGGCCTCGCGCCAGCACAGCACAGGGGACGGGCCTCGCGCCAGCACAGCGGAGGGTGCGGGCCGGGCCTCGCGCCAGCACAGCACAGGGGCCGGGCCTCGCGCCAGCACAGCGGAGGGTGCGGGCCGGGCCTCGCGCCAGCACAGCACAGGGGCCGGGCCTCGCGCCAGCACAGCGGAGGGTGCAGGCCGGGCCTCGCGCCAGCACAGCACAGGGGCCGGGCCTTGCGTCAGCACAGCGGAGGGTGCAGGCCGGGCCTCGCGCCAGCACAGCACAGGGTGCTGGCCGGGCCTCGCGCCAGCACAGCACAGGGTGCGGGCCTCGCGTCAGCACAGCGTTGATTCGTTGGGGAGTTGACGATGCTATTGAAGCGGAGCTATTGGAGCTATTGTTGCGGAGCCTGCGGCTGCTGGAAGGGAGCCTGCATGAAGATTGCTGCGGGCACGGCGGCGGCGGGGACTAGCATAAGGCACACCTGCGGCCTGCGCAGTCACATAGTATAAATTCAAGGAGCACACCTATTTGGCGATTGGCGATTTACCTGCCTTGCGTTTCCGTTTCCCCACATGCGTTCTTCAACAAGCGTTTGCTGTCGCTGCGGTAGGGGACCTAGGGGTGCGCCCACGCTCTTTACAGAGTTGGGGTTCCCTACCACCAACAGCCAGCCATCTCAGTAAGGTGCTCGGGCCATACGCGCCGAGCACGGTCTTATACGCCTTTAGAGGTGTCCCTGACTGTAACATCCATCATCAGCAGGGTGTGACACACACACACACACACACACACACATACACACCCAACCCCCCACCCATCCACGCACACACACGCGCACGCAGCGCGCCCGACATCCAGCGCCAGCTGCCGCTCGAGGCCAAGCCTCGACAAAATCACACACGCACACAACACACACACACACATTTACACACACACACACAAACACACACACACAAACACAAACACACACACACACACACACACACGCACACGCAGCGCGCCCGACATCCAGCGCCAGCTGCCGCTCGAGGCCAAGGCTCGACACACAGACACACACACACACACACACACCACACGCACACGCAGCGCGCCCAACATCCAGCGCCAGCTTCCGCTCAAGGCCAAGGCTCGACACAGACACACGCGCACACACACACACACACACACACACACACACACGGCACATGCAGCGCGCCCGACATCCAGCGCCAGCTGCCGCTCGAGGCCAAGGCGTTCCTCACGTCTGACAAGCAGTTCAAGGACGTGATGCGAAAGACAAAGGACCGGCCAAACGCGCTCGCCGCGGGGACCGTGCCCGGTCTGCTCGACATGTTCAAGGTGTGTGTGTGTGTGTGTGTGTGTGTGGATGGGCGGAGGGGGCAGGTACGGGGGGTCGTGCACACGAGTGCTCATGTGCACACACGCATGCATATTCTCTCCCTCCCCCCCCCTCTCTCTCTCTCTCCCTCCCTCTCTCTCCCTGTCTCTCTCCCCCTCTCTCTCACTCTCTCTCACTCCCTCTCTCCCTCTCTCTCTCCCCTCTCTCCCTCTCTCTCTTAGTCTCTCTCCCTCTCCCTCTCTCTCTCTGACACACACACACCTGCATTTGTGCACACACTCTCTCGCACACACACATACACATACACACATCCAGGGCGCAAACGAGATGCTCGAGAAGATCCAGAAGAACTTGGAAGACTACCTGGAGACCAAGCGCATGGGATTCCCACGGTGCGGGGGGTCCCGAGGGTTCTGAGGGTTTGTGTGGCTTGCCTTGGAAGGTTGGGAGGGGGTGAGTGGCTTACCTCGATGTTTTTTGCGGGTTCGATGCTTGACTTGGGTGGGCTTTGATGTCTTCAGGGGTGAAGACCTGGGTGGGTGCTGGGGAGGATACCAAGCTGACGGTGGGGCTAGTCTCTCTCTCCACCCTCTCTCCCTCTCTCCCTCTCTCCCTCTCTCCCTCTCCCTCTCTCCCTCTCTCCCTCTCTCCCTCTCTCCCTCTCTCCCTCTCTCCCTCTCTCCCTCTCTCCCTCTCTCCCTCTCTCTCTCTCTCTCTCTCTTTCTCTCTCTCCCCCTTTTACTGTGCCTTGGGGTTTGAGTTCTCTCCAACACTCTCTCTCTGCGAGTCTCTGCGAGTCTCTCCCTCACCCTTCCCCACTCACTCTGTCTCCCTCCTTCCCTCAAGAAGCTTCTACTTCCTCTCCAACAACGAGCTGCTCGAGATCCTTGCGGAGACCACGACCCCCAGCCCAACTGCCCACCAACCGCCAACCAACTGCCCACCAACTGCCCAACTGCCCACCAACTTCCCAACTGCCCACCAACTGCCATGCAGCTTCTACTTCCTCTCCAACGACGAGCTGCTCGAGATCCTCGCGCAGACCAAGAACGTGCAGGCAGTGCAGCCGCACATGGGCAAGTGCTTCGACGGCATCCGGCGCCTCGACTTTGGCGACGACCCCAAGTCGATCGATATCAACGCGATGATCTCGGGCGAGGTGTGTGTGTGTGTGTGTGTGCGTGTGTGCGTGTGTGTGCGTGCATGTGTACGTCGATGGCATTCGGCGCCTCGACTTTGGCGACGACCCCAAGTCGATCGACATCAACGCAATGATCTCAGGCGAGGTGCGTGTGTGTGTGTGTGTGCGTGTGTGTGTGTGTGTGTGTGTGTGTGTGTGTCTGCTTTGACTTTGGGGAGGGCCCAAGTAGATCAACAACGCGATCATATCTGGTGAGGTGCATGTGAGTGTGTCTGTGTGTGCTTGCGTGTGTGTGTGTGTGTGTGAGTGTGTGTGTGTCTGCTTCGACGGCATCCGTCGCCTCGACTTTGGGGACGACCCCAAGTTGATCAACAACAACGCGATCATATCTGGTGAGGTGCGTGTGAGATTGTCTGTGTGTGCTTGCACTGTGTGTCTGTGTGCATGCGTCGGGTGCGCTGGGTGCCGAGGGACGCAAGGCACCCACCCCCACCCCACCCCTGCACACACACATACACGCACCATCAAAACGCAGTCCGACGGACTGTTCAGTCCAACACACACACACACACACACACACATGCACGCACACACGCACGCACAGGGCAAGACGGTCGGCCTCGGCAAGAACTGCACACACACACACACATATGCACTCACACACATACACATACACACGCAAGCACACGCGCACGCACGCACAGGGCGAGACGGTCAGCCTTGGCAAGAACTGCAAGGCGAGGGGCAACGTGGAGAAGTGGCTGACCGACGTCGAGAACGCGATGATCGGTAGGTGCAAGATCGAGACCGAATTCGCACGGGGGGGGGGGGGCACGGAAAAGCGTGGGGATCGTCGACTTTTTGAAGTGCGCTCATCGTCGACGGCAGTCCCTCGTGCGATCGGGGTCGATATTTTTGAAGGGTACATTTGAAGTGTACGCAATGACACACCCGTACACATCCGTGCCCCCTGTCCACAGCCTCCCTCAAGCGCCTCGCTCGCACCGGCTTCTCATCATACGCCGAGGAGCCGCGCGACCAGTGGGTGCTGGGGCAGCCCGCGCAGCTCGTGATCGCGGTCTCTCAGATCTACTGGTGCGCGAGCGTCGAGGAGTGCTTGCGCAGCGACACGCCGGGCGCGAAGCTGCAGGTGTGTGTGTGTGCGCACATGCGTACGTGTGTGTTGTTTGTGTGATCTTGGGGGGTGGGCACAGATCTGCTGGTGCGCGAGCGTCGAGGAGTGCCTGCGCAGGGACACGCCGGGCGAGAAGCTGCAGGTGCGTGTGCGTGCGTGTGCGCGTGCATGTGTGTGTGTGTGTGTGCTTGCGTGGTTGTGTGCCCTTGGAAGGAGGGGGGGAGTTTTCGGATCTGCTCTTGCGCGAGCGTCGAGGAGTGCCTGCGCAGCGACACGCCGGGCGAGAAGCTGCAGGTGCGTGTGCGTGCGTGTGTGTGTCTGCGTGGTTGTGTGACCTTGGGGGGGAGTTCTCGGATCTGCTCGTGCGCGAGCGCTGAGGAGTGCCTGCGCAGCGACACGCCCGGCGAGAGGCTGCAGGTGTGTCTCGCACCGGTAAATTTGGGGTCGGGAGCACGCCAGGAGTTGATTGACCTGACTGACCTGCGGCGCTTCAAACCCACCCATCGTGGCCCATCCCCCTGCTCCGCCAAAACGCGCACCGCAGGCCTTCCTTGATAAGCTCTCAACCACCCCAAGCCCCCAACCCTAGGTCCCTTGAACCCTGTTATCCCCAACCCTCGTAAACGCGCACCGCAGGCGTTCCTGGACGAGAACATCCGCAACCTCGGGGACCTCACGAAGCTCGTGCGCGGGCAGCTCTCGGGGCTGCAGCGCAAGGTGGGTTCTCGCCAGCTACCTAAGCCTCAAACACCAGCTACCTGAACCCTAAACCTAAATCCCTAAACCCTAAATGGTACTTGCCCTGCACACACGCGCACACGCGCTCTGGCACGATACGGCTTACTTCCTGGTCTCACGCTCACCGGCACGCACTGCATGCATAGCAATCATGACGGCAGGCGGCAGTTATGGGTCCAGTTTTGACAGCTGCCAGCCTCTCCTCAGTACCGTAGTGATCCATGTACTTCATGTCCAGAGCAGTTAACGGCAGCCAAAATGGCCGTTTTCAGCTTCCTAACGTCCCAGAGTTCACGGCAGCCCCAACCCCGGACCATGCTTCACGGCCCAGTTCACGGCGCAAAAATAACAAAAAAAACGCATCCCGGATGCACCCAGAACACCCAGCTGCTGAGTTTGTGAACGCCGTGTTGGGGCGTCTTGTTGCATTACAGTTGTACATCTAAGGGGCACTGTCCCCTCCCCTACTCTCCTGCCCCGCTCCCCCCTTCGGACACATGCTGTGGCGTAGCCGCACGACTTCGGGACTCCCCCCGCGCACACAAAAAATAATCTCTCTGATCAGTCTGTGATCTACAGACTGCCCAGACTCTCCTCCCCAACTGCATGGAGGGGCAGACACATCATGTGCGGCGCAGCTCGTGCGCCGCAGCCCGTGCGTCGCGCGTTGCGTTCTGCTGCTGGCGCTTGAGCATCGCGCCAACGCCGTAATCTCCCTCGTCGTCTGAGCTGTCGCTGTCGCTGCCCGCGAGCGGCGCGTCGGACGAGTCCTCCTCCTCCTTGGGGCCTGCTTGCCGAAGATCCCGTTGAGCGCGTGGTGGATGTCGACACCATTGATCTTCTCGAGGAATGACCATGCTGCACGCGCACACACAGGACAAGGGTGAAGAGTCAGCAGGAGCGGTGCACATCTGGCGCATGGTCGCATGGCGCACGCATGGCGCATGCATGGCGCAGACTGCAGAACGTACCTTCGTACTTCCCGCGCAGCTCCTTCCCTGGCATGCCACCGTCGAGCTGGAGTACAGCGAGCAGCTCCTCCCAGGTCACTGTGAGGCTGGTGTGCCGCTTGATTGCGCGCCCGCTGCGCCCGCCGCGCCCGGCACGTGCCTCAGCGAGCACAAGCAGCTCCGCCAGGAGCTGCGGTGCCTGCTGCTGCTGCTCCTGGGCAGGCTGCTGCTGCTGCTCCTGGGCAGGCTGCTGCTGCTGCTGCAGCTGCTGTGCAGGTAGTGGCACAGCCTTGGGAGCCCCACGCATGAAGAAGTTCAGTACTGAGCCCTTGGGCACCATGCCCTTGCAGCTCGTGCTGACATGCTTCCTCTTCCCCGGGGGCGTCCCCCTCGCGAGGTTGATCGCCGCTGCCACTGTGCCATCCCCGACGACAGGTCGGGCACGGGGGCTAGTGAGGGGTGAGCCGACGAGCATGTGATCCACCCCCTCGGGCAGCCCCTCGCCACCTCCCCCGCGACGTGGGGGCGGCAAAGGGGTTTCGTTCATGTCTGTCCACGGGATCAAGGCTAGGGGGGAGCGTGCGAGTAGGCAGCGGGGTGCGAGTCCCACACTTCACACTTTTCACTCCCCGCTCGGGAGTTCACGGCAGCCCCGGACCCGGACCCCTCTTCACGGCCCAGTTCACGGCATCCTGCCGTGACCTGGGACGTGAAGTACATGGATCACTACGGTAGGGTGCGCAAGCGCAGGTCTAATGCGCCAGCATGGGCGTCCGACAGACTGTAAACTCGGCCAACACACGCACGTGTGCTCCGCTCCTGCACCCCAGGCCCTCCGTCCACCACCCTCCATCCATCCCGCACCCCGCAGATCATCGCATCTCAACTGATCACGTTCCACGTGCACTCTCAATGTACAATTAAGGCCGCCGCAACTTGACCCCCATCCCAGACCCACACACCCACCACACGCTGTCTACATGCCTGGCCTGCAGATCATCGCAGCGCTGATCACGATTGACGTGCACGCGCGCGACATCCTCATGGACCTTCTTGCGCGCAAGACGAGCGACGTGAATGAGTTCGAGTGGCAGATGCAGGTGTGTGATGAGGATGGACGTGTGTTGAGTGTGAAAAAGTGTGAATGCAGTGTGGGCGCAGTGTAGACACAGAGCAGGTAGCAGGCGACATCCTCATGGACCTCCTCGCGCGCAAGACGAGCGATGTGAACGAGTTTGAGTCGCAGATGCAGGTGTGGACGCGGGTGTGAACAAAAGTGTAAACGCAGTTTGGGCGCAGTGTGGACGCAGAGTAGGTAGCCGGCGACGTCCCCATGGACCTGCGCGCGCGCAAGTGTCGATGCAGGTGTGGGCACAAGTGTGAACGCGCTCGTGCGACTCGCCAGTGTGTCCGGCCTGGTGATGATAACCTACGGCACGCTTCCGTTGCAGCGACTTATGATGGATGTTACTGTCAGGGACACCTCTAAGGGCGTACAACACCCAGGCGTTCCGTATGGTATGCGCTGGCTGCCGACCAGTGATTTTGGTTTGGGCTCCTGGGAGCCATTGGGAGCCATCTGGCTTCTGACAACCCCATCAGATAGAGCTCAACCAACCAAATTGCATGGCGGACTGACAATCCCATCAGATAGAGCCCGTCAAGAGCTTGAAAATGACCTGTATTTGACTGTCAAGAGTCAATGCTAAGGCAGCGGTCAAGGCGGTCAATGGGACGTTGGTCGGCGTGCCGGCTCCCAGAAAATCACTACAAAAACAGAAACCAAGATCACTGCTGACGACTGAACTCCTGGGCCCCCTCTCTACGCAGCTGCGCTACTCGTTCGAGAACGACGACGTGTACGTGCGCCAGGTGAACGCGCGCTTCCTATACGCGTACGAGTACCTCGGCGCGCAGTCGCGGCTGGTCGTCACGCCCATGACTGACCGCTGCTACCTCACCCTCACGGGGGCGCTGCACCTGAAGGTGGGTGGGTGCTGGTGCACCTGGTTCAAAGTTTGTCTCTGGACATTTGTGGCCCCACGCCCATGACCGACCACCTGCTACCTCACGCACACCGGGGCGCTGCACCTGAAGGTGGCCGGGTGTTTGGTTGGTTCGCCCACCCGATCATTCACTTGGTGGTTACGGTCCTCTGGTGATGATGGCTGCTGCAGTCAGGGATACCTCTTCAGGCGTACACGACCGTGCTCGGCGCATAGAGAGCCCGAGCACCTTGCTGAGACGGCTGGCTGTTGGTGGTAGGCAACTGGTCACCCGCCCCACGAGGCGGCTCGCTCGATCCCACGCCCCGAGGGTGCGCACTGTAAACTGTTTACTGTTTGCTGTCTTCCTGGCATGCTGGACGGTCGCTCTGTAGTAACCCCCTCCCCCTTCCCACCTGCTTCCCACCCCAGCTTCGGCTCGGGCCCCGCTGAAAGCATCATGCCCCGTGGCCCCCACACACACTTACTGCTGCTGTCACTCTCTCCGTCCTATTCACTGCTGCTGACGTGCGCGCCGCCCCTCCCACCCTTTCCCCCCCACCCCAGCTTGGCTGCGCGCACGTGAGGCCACGCCGACAGTGGCACCCGCCCCACCCCACCCCCACTGACTCTCTCTGCCCTCTCCACTTCTGCTGTCGCGCGCGCCCACCTTTCCTCTCCACCCCAGCTTGGCGGCGCGCCCGCAGTGCCATGCCGACAGCAGCACGCCCCCCACCCACCCACCACCACACACACACGTACTGCTGCTGCCACTCTCTCCGCCCTTTTCACTGCTGCTGACATGCGCGCCGCCCCTCCCACCCTTTCCCCCCCACTCCAGCTTGGCGGCGCGCCCGCGGGGCCCGCTGGCACCGGCAAGACTGAGACGACCAAGGACCTGGCAAAGGTGCGTTTACGGTTTAGGGCGAGGGTTTAGGGTGGCCCGGCAGATCCGTGGGCTGGCAGCCTGCCCCTCTGCTTGCCCCTCTGCCTGTTCGTCCGTCTGCCTGTCTGTCTGTCTGCCTGCCTGTCTGATCGTCTGCCCCCCCCCCTCACACGCACACACCATTCCTACTGCCCACCTCGCAGGCGCTCGGCGTCAACTGCGTGGTGTTCAACTGCGGCGACAACCTGGACTTCAAGTTCATGGTGCGTTGTGGGGGTTGTGGGCTGCTGGGTGCGAAGCCAGGGAGAGCCCCTTCAGGCACCTGTTAGAACTCTTAGGTTTTGCCTCCTGGGACCCTGATTCAGCCCTGATTTGACCCGAGGTCATTCCCATCCCCAGCAACAGCAACAACGATGACAAAAAGCCACCCACGCACACACAGTCATCCACCCGCATGGCTCGCCAGGCTCACGATCCACTGAATGGGTTGAGCTGTGTTCAAGGTCGCAGTTCAGCCGGAATGGTGCCAAACGGCTGTGTAGAGCTAAGGAGGAAATCACTGACCCGAGCTCAGCCCCATCTGCACCAACAGCGGCAACGATGGCAACAGCCCTCTCAGCACTTCAGACTGTCCGTTGTGTTGAAGCTGTGCGTGTGTGTGCGTGTGTGTGTGCGTGTGTGTGTTTGTGTGTGTGTGTGTCTGCTTCGACGGCCTCCGGCGCCTCAACTTTGGCGATGACCCCAAATCGATTAACGCGTGACAACGGATGTCCCTCCCCCCCCCCCCCCTCCATCCCCCACCCGCAGGGCAAGTTCTTCTCCGGGCTCGCGCAGTGCGGCGCGTGGGCGTGCTTCGACGAGTTCAACCGCATCGACATTGAGGTGCGTGTGTGTGTGTGTGTGTGTGTGTGCGTGTGTGTGGGAGGGGTGGCGTGTGCGTGTGCGCGCGTGTGTGTGCGGCAGGGGTGCGCGTGGGCGTGCTTTGCATCGACATCGAGGTGTGTGTGCAGCTGGCGCTTGTGCCCGTGCAGCTGGCGCTTGTTGCTGTCGGTTGTCGCTGTCTGTTGTTGCTGTCTGTTGTTGCATGTTGGTTGTTGCTGTCGGTTGTTGCTGTCGGTTGTTGCTGTCGGTTGTTGCATGTTGGTTGTTGCTGTCGGTTGTTGCTGTCGGTTGTTGCATGTTGGTTGTTGCTGTCGGTTGTTGCTGTCAGTTGTTGCTGTCGGTTGTTGCTGTCGGTTGTCGCCGTCGGTTGTTGCATGTTGGTGTCGGTCTCACAAACACACACACACACACACACACACTCTCTCTCCCCCCCCCCCCTCAAAAATCCTGTCAGTGGTGGTGCAGCAGCTGCTCACGATCCATCTCTGTCTCTGTCTCTGACTCTCTCTCTCTCTTCCAAACACACACCAACACACACTCAGACTCATGCATGCACACGTACCCGCATGTGTATGTGTACATGCAGACTGTAATATCCATCATCATGCACACACAGGTCTTGTCGGTGGTGGCGCAGCAGCTGCTCACGATCCAGAACGCGCTCAAGGTAAGGCACGTGGTGCTGTTATGCCATGTGCTGTTGCTGCTGCTGCTGCGTCTGGAATTTTGTTACTGCCAGTGTGCCTGTTATGCCATGCCATGCCACGTTCCTAGACACGCTCAAGACAGGGCTCGTGTTGCTGAAACGCCATGTGCTGTTGCTGCGGTCGTTGCTGCTGATGCTGCTGCGCCTGCAGTGTGCAGTGTGCTGCGCTTTGGATGCGTGTTATTGCATGTGTGCCCGTTGTGTGCCGCGCCACGTACGGTAACTTGACAGACCCTGTGCGCCTGCCGCGCTGCCTGCTGCCGCTGCACAGGCCAACATGAGCCCGTTCAACTTCGAGGGGCGCATGATCAAGCTGCTGCCCACGTGCGGCGTGTTCATCACGATGAACCCGGGCTACGCCGGCCGCACCGAGCTGCCCGACAACCTGAAGGCGCTCTTCCGCCCCATGGCGATGATGATCCCCGACTACGGGCTCGTGGCTGAGGTGAGAAAAGAACGCAGAAAATGCGCTGGGCTGATGGGGCTGCTCGGACGGGCACACCTGCTGGCTGAGGGTGGGGGGGGGCGTAAGGGTTGCTGTGCTGGTGCCATGCTCCGCCCCATGACAATGGTGATTCCTGACCACGGGCTTGTGGCAGAGGTAAGAGACAACGGACAGAAACACGCTGATCTGTGGTTGCCCCTGCTCAGGGGTGCTGCTGGCGGCGTCATGTTCCGCCCCCTCCGACGACAACGATCCCCCTCCCCCCCCCCCTTCCACACACAAGCACACTCTTCCTGGGCGGCCCTGGTGGCGCTCGCCCTTCTTTGTTAGGGCTCCCGAAAGCACCCCGAGGGCGCCCTCAGTTTTAGGGTCTGCAACCGGCCGTACACTCTCAAACATACACGCACGCACACCTGTGCGCACAACCAAGGTGCGATGCCCACTCTGTCTGGGCGACGCTCTGATGGGCGGCGCTCTGATGGGCACCGTCAGTCATGACTGCTTAGGGTTTGCAACCGGCCCTACACACACACACACACCTGCACGCACATGCACACACACACACACATGCTAGGGGTCTAATTTTGAAAGCCTCCGGCCTCTTTCCTAGGGTCTAATGCGTCATCAAAGGCGTCCGACGGACTGTAAAATCGACCACACACACACACACCTGCACGCACATGCACACGCCCGCACATGCACCACGCACACACATGCACGCACACGCACGCACATGCACACCTGCGCGCACACTCCAGGTGATGCTCTTCAGCGAGGGCTTTGAAGACAGCCGCACGCTGTCGCGCAAGATGGTCAAGCTGTACAAGCTGTCGAGCGAGCAGCTGTCGCAGCAGGTGGGTTTGAATGTTTGAACACGACCAAGCTGTAACACCGTGTTTCCTGCTGCCGCCCCCCACCGGCATGACCCCACTGGGAGGTGGGCATTACGCCCTCAGCCTATCCCCAGCCTGCTGCCAGAGCCTGTTGTTTGTTTGGTGCTCAGCCAGCCCACAGACCACCCAACCTCGCTGTGCACAGGACCACTACGCGCCGTCAAGAGCGTGCTCGCCATGGCCGGCTCGCTCACACACACACGCACTCACTCCTTCTCACACACGCACGCACGCACGTGTCACCAATGCGCTCGACCGTTTGGCCATTGCATGTGACCGTTGACCGCCGCAGGACCACTACGACTCTGGCATGCGCGCCGTCAAGAGCGTGCTCGTCATGGCCGGCTCGCTCAAGCGCTCCTTCTCACACACGCACACGCACTCACATGTCACCAATGCGCTCGACCGTTTGGCATTTGCATTTGACCGTTGACCGCCACAGGACCACTATGACTTTGGCACGCGCGCCGTCAAGAGCGTGCTCGTCATGGCCGGCTCGCTCAAGCGCTCCTTCTCACACACGCACACGCACTCACATGTCACCAATGCGCTCGACCGTTTGGCATTTGCATTTGACCGTTGACCGCCACAGGACCACTACGACTTCGGCATGCGCGCCGTCAAGAGCGTGCTCGTCATGGCCGGCTCGCTCAAGCGCGGCAACCCGACGCTGAGCGAGGACGTTGTGCTCATCAGGCGAGTTACAGCAACAGTAACAGCAACAGCGGTAAAAGTAACAGCAGAGGGTGGAGGAAGGGGGAGGGGGGGCTGCGGCATTGGTGTGGCACTGTTGTACATTGCTTGTTGATGCCTTCCGGACTGTCGTCAGCTGCTCGTTGGTCGCCACTGCGCCACACACACACACACACACACACACACACACACGCACGTACGCGCACGCACATGCACACACACTAACCCAGGGCGTTCCGCGACTCCTACCCAAGTTCCTTATCGACGACGTCGAGCTGTTCCAGAACACCATCTCGGACCTGTTCCCGGGCTGTCGTTTACGACCTTGGTTGCCACTGCGACACACACACGCACACACACACACGCACACACACTTACCCAGGGCGTTCCGCGACTCCAACCTCCCCAAGTTCCTCATCGACGACGTGGAGCTGTTTCAGAACATCATCTCGGACCTGTTCCCGGGCGTCGTCGTGCCCGACCAGGATTACGGGGATCTCGAGAAGAGCATCAAGGCGACGCTGAGCAAGCGGGGGCTGCAGGTCGTGCCAGCCTTCGTGACCAAGGTGCGTGTGTGTGTGTGTGGGTGGTGTGTGTGCGTGTGTGCGTGTGTGTGTGTGTGTGTGTATGCATGTGACCGATTGTGCGGTCCGTCGGACGCCCGTAATGGCGTACTGCACATGCGCTTGCGCACCCTGCGGCATGCAGATGCTGCCTTTGGGGGGCGCCAAAACACCACAAAAGCACAGGGGGAGCTGCGAAGACAAGCGCATCATCGTCATGACACACACACACACACACACACACACACACGCACGCCCCCCCCCCCAAACACACATCTCTCCACCCTCCAGGTCATCCAACTCTACGACACCATGAACGTGCGCTTCGGCGTCATGCTCGTCGGCCCCACCGGCGGCGGCAAGTCCGAGTGCTACCGGACGCTGCAAGGCGCCGCAGCGTCGCTACGCGAGGCGCGCCACTCGGACCCCAGCTACCAGCTCACACACACGTACGCAACCAGCTCGCGCACACGGACAGTAGCACATTCAGAAACACGTGCAGTAAAACATCAAGTAACAGTAACACTCGGACCCCAGGTACCAGCTCACGCATACGTATGTAACCAGCTCGCACACACGTACAGTAGCACGTACAGTAGCACGTACAGTAACAGTAACACTTGGACCCCAGCTACCAGCCAGCTACCAGCTCACGCACACGTACGTAACCAGCTCATGCACACGTACAGTAGCACGTACGGTAGCACGTTCAGTAGCACGTAGAGTAAAAGTAACACTCGGACCCCAGCTACCAGCTCACGCACATGTACGTAACCAGCTCGCGCACACGTACAGTAGCACGTACAGTAACAGTAACACTCGGACCCCAGCTACCAGCTCACGCACACGTACTTGTTCAATACCAACTCCAGCGTGCACAACTGCACGTGGGATGCACCGCTTGACGACTGCCCCACACATCACAACCGCCTCACAACTGGGCCACACCCGCCTCGCAAAACCAACAGCTGCCACACAACCGACTCACACCTGCCTCACAACCGACTTACACCTGCATCATAACTTCCTCACAACCGACTCACAACTGAGCCCCACCCGCCTGACACAACCGACTTACAAGTGCCTCATAACCGACTCACAAGTGCCTCACAACCAACGTATAACTGCCCCACACATCACAGCTGCCCTCACAACTGAGCCACACCCGCCTCACAACCGACTTACAACTGCCTCACAACCAACTCACAACTGCCTTGTACCCTCCTCACAACTGCCCCACAATCGACTCGCAACCGCCCCACAACTGACTTAAAACTGCCCCACAACCGACTTAAAACTGCCCCGCAGGTATGTGTTCAACCCCAAGTGCATCAAGATGGGCGAACTGTACGGGGAGTACAGCGCGCTCACCAACGAGTGGACCGACGGCCTGGGCAGGTGTGGTGTGATGTGGTGTGCTGACTGATACACAATACACAATAGATAGGCCTGCTATTAGTAGAGCCTGCTCTATCAGAGCTCTATCTAAGATATCTAAGATATCCGATTTTACAGAAAGCTGTTCAGCGAGTACAGCGTGCTTACCAACAAGTGGACCGACGGCCTCGGAAGGTGCGTGTGGACGGCGGGCTTTGCCCCCCACCCACCCCCCACAAACACACACTTTGCACACACTCCACCCCTCCGATTGCTCCTGCTGCTCCTGCTGCTCCTGCTGCTTCCCTTCTGCTTGCCCCCCGCTCCCCATATCACACACACACGCGCGCGCACCTGCCCGTTGACCTTATACAAATTCCAAAACCCCACTGCACCTGCAGCACGCTCATCCGCAACGCCGTCGCCGACACGCTTCCCGACAAGAAGTGGGTCGTGTTTGATGGGCCGGTCGACGCGATCTGGATCGAGAACATGAACACCGGTGCGTGGCATGGCTTGATTAGGGCTGAGGGTCTCGTGTTGAGGGTCGAGCACAGGGTCACACACACACTCGCTGCGCTACGCGACAACTGCACGCTGTGTGCCCCCCCCCCCCCACACACACACGCACACACACACACACACACACACACACCTGCAGTGCTTGACGACAACCGCACGCTGTGTGCCCCCCCCCTCACACACACACCACACGCATACGCACACACCTGCAGTGCTCGACGACAACTGCACGCTGTGCCTGCCCAACGGGGAACGCATCAAGCTCAACCCGACGACGATGCGCATGCTCTTTGAGGTGGAGGACCTGTCGGTCGCGTCGCCCGCGACGGTGGGTCGCCATTACCATAGTTTGGGGTACGATCATTTGGGGGCTAGGAAGATGCCATCTCTCCGCCATCTCTCCCTGTCTCTCTCTCTCTCCTTCTCTTTCTCTCTATCTTTCTATCTTTCTCTCTCTCTCTCTCTTTCTCTCTCTCTCTTTTCTATCTCTCTCTTTCTCTTTCTCTCTCACACACACACGCAAACACCACGCACACGCACATAGGTTTCCCGCTGCGGCATGGTCTACATTGCGCTCGAGGAGCTCGGCTGGCGGCCGTACGTGCAGACGTGGGTCGCACAGGGGCTCGCGACAGCGGTGCCCGACGCTCCCCAGCAGGTGGGGAGGTTTCCAGGAGTTACGTAGAGTTACAAGGAGTTACTTAGAGCGTTACTGAGGGTTGCTGTTGATGTTGGTGTTGCATGAAAAACCTGGCACGCACGCACGCAGCTGCGTGACTTTGTGAATGGCACGCAGCTGCGCGAGTACGTGTACCAGCTGCTTGACGACCACGTCGACTCACACACACACACACACGCACGCACGTACGCAGCTGCACGAGTACGTGTACCAGCTGTTTGACAAGCACATCAAAACACGCACACACGAACACACGCAGACACACACACACACGCACGCACGCACACACGCAGCTGCGCGAGTACGTGTACCAGCTGTTTGACGAGCACGTTGACGCCGGCCTCGCATGGGTGGCACGCAACGGTGAGTCCACCGGTGGGGGGGCATGCAGCCGTCATGCAAGCACACACACACACACACACATCGGCGCGCTCGCACAAGCATGCAGCAACGCATCTGCTGCATAAACACACGAAGCCACGCACACACACACACACCATCACAGGCCTCGGACAGACTGTGGCATCGACCCCCCCCCCCCCACACACACACAAACACACACACACGCACACACAGGGAAGCAGTTCATCCCCGCAGTCGAGAACAACCTCTCGACGACGCTCTCCTTGATGGTGCAGTCACTCATGCAGGCGCCATGCAAACACACACACACACACGCTCACGCACACACACACACAAACACACGCACACGCACGGAATCGGTTCATCCCCGCCGTCGAGAACAACCTTACGATGACGCTCTCGTGGATGGTGCAGTCACTCATGCAGACGCCATGCAAGCACACACACACACACACAATCACACACACACACACGCACACACAGGGAAGCAGTTCATTCACGCCGTCGAGAACAACCTCACGACGACCGTCTCCTGGATGGTGCAGTCACTCATGCAGGCGCCATGCAAGCACACACACATACACACACACACACAATCACACACACACACACACACACACACACACGCAGGGAAGCAGTTCATCCCCGCCGTTGAGAACAACCTCACAACGACACTCGCGTGGATGGTGCAGTCACTCATGCTGCCGGAGAGGGGCTTCAAGTACGGCAAGGGTGTGAGCCCCGAGGACCAGCGCAAAGCCGTTGGGAAGATCTTTGCGTGGGCGTTCTCGTGGGCGCTCGGGGGCAACCTCGTGCACTCGGTCAAGGAGGTGAGTTGGGTGGTTAGTTTGGGTGGGTGGGGGGGAAGGAGGGTGGGTGGGTGGGTGTGGTGCGACTCCAGGGCTGTGGTGGGTGTCAAGAGCGTGAGCCCCGATGACCAGCGCAAGGCCGCCGGATCCGGCCCCGTGTTTGACTTTTTGTGTTGATAGCTCCACAGTCATTTCAATGCCCGACTGCTTGCCAACACGTAAAATAAACGCAGGACTTTGACACCTTTGTGCGCGACCAGCTGTCGGCCGTGGTCAACTACCCCGGCTCCGGCCTCGTGTTTGACTTTTGCGTCGACAGCTCCAAGAGCTTCCCGCCCGACATGCGCTCGTGGCAGGAGATGGTGCCGAGCTTCTCGTACGACCGAAAGCTGCCCTTCTTCCAGGTGTGAGGTGTTTGTGTGTGGGGGGGGGGGCACACACACAGGTAGAATTCGCCAACAAAGGTGTCCAACATACTGTCAAATCGACCACAGGCACGCACACACATACACACACGCGAACACATACGCGGCCGCACACGCACACGCACAAACGCTTCGTGCACGACCGCGAGCTGCCCCTTGTCCAGGTCGAGTACACACACACACACACACACACACACACACACACACACACACACACGCGCGCGCACATCCATCCTGTGACAAACACGCCTTATTTGACGACAGTTAGTAGCATCGACCCAGGGGTCACCAGGTCAGTGACCCAGGGCTCGGAAGGATTTCAGTTGTTAGTTCCCCCCGCTCGGGCAACTTTGACCGCTCATACCAGGCGCAATACACAATGAGTGTTCACGCAACGCATGCCGTTGTGCTGCTCTTGGCGAGAGCTTTCCAACGCACCCCTTCACGCCCTCTCCCACCAAGTGTGGGGCGTGTTTCTGTGAAGTAGAAAATCCGGCCCGAGCGGTATACGGCTTGCGCGCGGGGATCGCTGGTTAGTAAGGCCCAGCAGCTCTTCAACATTCACCTAGTGACCTGTTTCGGCATAAATTGACACACACACACACACACATTTTCCCATTCTTACAGATGCTCGTCCCCACCGTCGACGCCGTGCGCTTCTCCTACCTGCTGCCACCACCCACCGCCCACCACCATTGCTCACAACCTCCACCGCCACCCACTATCATCCCCCACCTACACACACACACACACACACCGCACAGATGCTCGTCCCCACCGTCGACACTGTGCGCTTCTCTCAACTGCCACCGCCGCCCACCACCACCCATTGCCGCCTCCTATCTGCCCAACCCATCACCGCCCACCGCCCACCACAACCAACAACAACCCCCCGCACAGATGCTCGTCCCCACCGTTGACACCGTGCGCTTCTCCTACCTGCTTGAGCTCAACCTCGACGTGGGGCGCTCGGTGCTGTTCTCCGGTGGGTGCAAACACACACGCACACACGCACGCACATTCACACACCTGCTGGAGCTCAGTCACACGTGCACACACACGCACGCACACACAATAGCACACACAGACACGCATGCACACACACAAACACACACACGCATGTACCTCAGGCATCACCTGTAGTCATTGCGACGTTGGCGCTCGAGGGCCTGCGCGAGCACACACACACACACGCACACACACACATCAGGCGTTACCGGCGTCGGCAAGTCGGTCATCACCGTTTCGGCACTCGAGGGCCTGCGCGAGCGCAAGGGCGTGCTCCCGCACACAATCAATTTCTCGGCGCAGGTGTGTGCGCATGCGTACATGGCCACCACACCCACGCGTACACGGCCACCACACCCACGCATGCGCACAATTTGTGGGATACGTGCATACACGAGGGGTCGGGGGGAGGGGGACGTGTCTTTCCATGAGCGGCGAGCTGACGACCAACTTCTCCGCAACTTCCCCGTTGCTTCTCTGCAACTGCTGCCTGCGCAGACGACAGCGATGGACACGCAGCTGCTCATTGAGGGCAAGCTGGAGAAGAAGCGCAAGGTGGGCGTGGGGTCGTGCGTGCGAATGTGCAGGATAATGCTGCTGCCGCTGCTGCTTCTGCTGCTGCTTGCTGCTGCTCTTGCTGCTGCTGCTGTCAGTGCTGCTTGCTGCTGCTGCTGCTGCTGCCTGCTTCTTGCTGCCTGCTGCTGCCGAGGACACTCCATACACGACCATCACGCCACTTGCGACTGACTTCCATCCCACCCCCCTGCCCTCGCAGACACGCTTCGGCGCGCCGCACGGCAAGCGCATCGTGTTCTTTGTCGACGACGTCAACATGCCGGCGAGGGAGACGTACGGCGCGCAGGTTGGTTGCTGAGTGGTTGTTGGGTGGTTGCTTGGTGTTTGTTTGGGCGGTTGCTGGGTGCTTGTTGGGTGGTTGCTTGGTGGTTGCTGGGTGTTTGTTTGGGAGGTTGCTGGGTGCTTGTTTGCCGACAATGTCAACATGCCGGCGAGGGAGACGTACGGCGCGCAGGTGCGCGGCATGCACGTGCACGTAAGGGGGGCCCCGGAACGCATTCGTAGGGCACAGGGGCCTTCCATGAATACACTGTCGCACGATTTGACGCCGCGGTGGCCGCCGCGGCGTCTTTGCGCGTCCCGGGACCAACTTTTGCACCTCACACCCAGTCCAAGTTGCTGCCTGCACAGAGCGCCCCAGACCCTGCGACAGGGCGCAATAGAACCGCGGGGACACCCCGCATCTGTTTCCGAGTGACCCCAGTGGGGTCCGGGGAGTGCGACCCCCCTTGTGCACGTGCACACACACGTGATGTTCGCCGCAGCCGTCATGCTGCACACACACCTCGCACGCACGCCTCCTTCCCTGCACCCCTTGCAACCCCTCAAACCACCGCCACCCACCCACCCATCCGCCCCCTTGCAGCCTCCGGTCGAGCTTCTCCGCCAGTTCCAGGACCAGCGCGGTTTCTATGACCGCAAGAAGCTGTGGTGGAAGGACATCGAGGACACGGTGCTCGTCGCGGCGTGCGCGCCCCCCGGGGGCGGCCGCCAGGAGATGACGCCGCGCTTCGTGCGACACTTCACGATGCTGTGCGTGCCGCCGCCGAGCGAGGTGCGAGTCGGACGGACACACCCACATGGTCATGCACACATTTTTTTCAGAACAGGAACCTAATCAGAATATGAATACAAGCGCATGCATGCACACACGTCCCGATGGCTACACGTCACGATACTGTGCGTGCCGCCGCCGAGAGAGGTGTGGCGCCGGACGCATGCAGCGCGCACACACACAATGCGCATGCACCCACGGTCAATACACTCACACACACACACACACACATTCACAAACACACACGCATACGCGCCCACACACATCCACACACACACGCGCACACACACACACACGCACACACAGGCCGCGACCAAGACGATCCTGTCTGCGATCTTCAACGGCTTCCTCACGGACTACCCGCCAGACTTCAAGGCCGCGTGCACGCCGATCGTGAACGCATCGGTCGAGGCCTACAACCGGATCAGCGAGGAGCTGCTGCCGACGCCAGCAAAGTCGCACTACACGTTCAACCTGCGCGACCTGTCCAAGGTGTTCCAGGGCTGCCTTGGCATGACGCCCGGCTGCTGCCCCGACAAAGACTCGCTCATCCGGCTGTGGATCCACGAGTCCTGCCGCGTGTTCCACGACCGACTCATCAACCTTGAGGACAAGGTCTACTTCAAAAAGGTGGGAACAGGCTTGTTAACACAGCGTACACTGTTAACCTCTTGAGATGGATGGCACATTACAAATTTACACATCACAGGCGCCCGACAGACAACTGTGAAATCGACCACGTTTCACATTCATTCTGTACACTGGTAGATAGGAACCGTATCAAACAGACTCATCAACCTCGAGGACAAGGTCTATTTCAAAAAGGTGGGAGCCTTTGAGTTGACGGGGGGTGGGGGGGGCATAGCGTTTTGGGGGGGCAGCGCACACGTGTGACAGGCAGGCTGTGGGCCCACGAGCCGTGCCGCATGCTCCACAACCAACTCATCAACCTCGAGGACAAGGTCTACTTCAAAAAAGTTGGGACCAGGCTCTTTTAACCTCTGAGAGAGATGGTGCAGTACAAATTTACACCACCGCAGGCGTCCGACGGACTCTGAAATTGGCCCCATGACACATTCGTTATGTGCACTGATAGATAGGCCCTGTAAAACCTGTCAAACCACTGCCCCCTCACTCGCACAGATGCTCGTCGAGCTCATGACCAAGCACCTGCTCGGCGGCGGATGCCACTGCCTTGTCCCACAACTCTGTGACTCCAATCCACCCCTTACGCATTGGCCGAATCACCCTCACACACACAAACACACACACACACACAGATATACACACGCAGACAGTCACGCACACACACACGCACCTGACTGCCCCCTTACCCTCACAGATGCTCGTTGAGCTCATGGCCAAGCACTCACTCGGCGGCGGCGGCTACGACGCGCTGTTTGTCGACCGCAACATCATCTTCGGGGACTTTATGAAGATGGGCGCCGAGCGCGAGGACCGCAAGTGCGTTGCTGTCACAGTGTGCCTACTGTCACTCTACCATAAGTGCTCTGTTTGCTGGGGCTGGTTGTCGCCCGCGACACATTCACCTTTGGGGTGCCTTCGGGAACTGCATGAAGTTTCTTGGCGCCGAGCGCGAGGACCGCAAGTGCGTTTTGCTGTGCCTGCTGTCAGTCTACTTAGCTGTTTGTTTGTCTGGGCCGTGGCCTGGGCTGTTTGTCACCCGCGACATTCACCTTCGGGGACTGCATGAAGACGGGCGCGGAGCGCAAGGGCCGCAGGCGCGTTGCTGTGCCTGCTCTTTGTTTGACCGCAACATCGCCTTTGGGGACTGCATGGGTGCAGATGCCTCGTCCTCATCCCACCCTGTGCCCCTGTCCTCTGCTTTTTGGTACGAGAAAGTGTCCGAAATGGCGCGGCTGGACGCCCTCCTGCAATCCCTGGGCTGCCTCTCTTTGCCCCTCGTATTTTTATCTGCCCCTCAGCAACGATAACTTGACTCGCAACGACCCTTCTCCCAACCCCTCCTCACAACCTTCCTCCTCCTCACGACCGTTCTCATCCCCACGATCCTTCCCCTTCTCCCTCCTCGTAGGTACGAGGAGGTGCCCGACATGGCGCGCCTGGCCTGGCCCCCCGTTGCCATGACTATCCTCACGTACACACCTGCCTGGCCTTTCTTTGCCCCTCATCCTCATCCCACTCTGTGCCCCTGCCCCTTCCTTGTAGGTACGAGGAGGTGCCCGACATGGCGCGGCTCACGGCGATGCTTGAGGAGTACCTCGACGAGTACAACCTGGTGGGTTGTTGTGTCAGCTGTGGCAGCTGTGTCATTTGTGTCTGTGCAGTTGCTTGCTGACGAGTACAGCCCGTAGATTGTTGTGTCAGCTGTGACAGCTGTGTCAGTTGTGGCAGCTGTGCGGCAGTTGTGTCTGTGCAGTTCCGTGCTGACGAGTGCAATTTGTAGGTTGTTATGTCAGTTGTATAACCCGGTTGAGGGTTCTCAGCCAACCCTCACCCAACCCTAACCCAACCCTAACCCCTGAAACCCTGAATTTAAAAATAAATGCAAACAAGCAAACAAACAAACAAACAAATGCACAGGTAAAACAAACTCAATACAACAACAGATCAAACCCAGCACTCTCAATCTCGGCTGTATCACCAAACGCGATCGAACACATCACGCGCATCTCGCGCGTCCTGCGCCCATGCACCCTCACCTCCCAAAATACGGCAAAAACACGCGCCAAACCCTCAAAACCCTCAAAACCCAACAGGCCAACACCAACGCGCTCAACCTCGTCTTCTTCACCGACGCGATCGAGCACATCACGCGCATCTCGCGCGTGCTGCGCCAGCCGCGCGGCAACGCGATGCTCGTCGGCGTGGGGGGCTCTGGGAAGAGCAGCCTCACGCGCTTCGCGACGCACATGGGCGGATTTAAGGTGCGAGTTTAGTAGGATTTCCAGGGTTGAAAGGGGCCATAGGGGGCTGGCTTGTGGGAGTTGGGGGGCTCCGGGAAGAGCAGCCTCACGCGCTTTGCGACGCACATGGGCGGATTTAAGGTCTGGTGCGAGGGCGCATGAGACGTGGTGCTGTGCTGTGCTGTGCTGTGCTACATGCTGCGCCAGCCGCGCGGCAACGCGGTGCTTTGGGGCGTGGGGGGCAGACCCAGGAAGAGCAGCCTCACGCGCTTTGCGACGCACATGGGCAGATTCAAGGTCTGGTGCGAGGGCGCAGTGGCGTTGCATGGCAGGGGGATTTGACTCAGCGGGCGGTGTGTGTGGGGGGGGGTCGTGGCAGCGCATCAGGAGGCTCGGTGGTGGGGCGGGAGGGTGTGTGGGAGGGGGGGGGAGGCGCCCGGGAGCGCTCATCGCTGGCGCGTGAACGCGCCTGCATCTGCACACACCCCTCCCTTGCAGATCTTCTCGAACAAGCTCACGCGCGGGTACGAGTCGAACGAGCTCCTTAAGGGCGCCAAGAAAACTCTCAGTCCAAGCCCTTGCCAAACCCTCAACTCCCAAACTTCCTTCGCAGATCTTCTCGATCGAGCTCACGCGCGGGTACGGGTCGAACGAGTTCCGCGAGGACCTCAAGAAGCTGTACCACACTGCGGGCATCACGGGCGAGCCAGTCGTGTTCCTGTTCTCTGATACGCAGGTGTGTATGTGTGCGTGTGTGTGTGTGTGTGCGCATCTCTCTCTCTCTCTCTGTGTTTGTGTGTGTTTGTTGTGTGCGTGTGTGTGTTTGTGTGTGTTTCTTTCTCTCTTTCTCGCTGTGTGTGTGCATGCGCCTGTCTTGGCAGGCATCTTGGCGGGCGAGCCAGTCGTATTCCTGTTCTTAGACACGCAACATCAAGTGAACTATCCACTGACGAGTACTAATACTAATACTAATACTTCTAATACTACTAATACTAATACTAATAATAATAATAATAATAATAATAATAATAATACTAATACTACTAATACTAACCTAGAAATTATCTTCGCGCCGTGGTGCCTTAGGTGGCCAAGGGAAGCTTAGCTTCTTATTGGCTTCCTTCGGCAGGCGGGGCAAAGAGACAAGGTCTCTTCATATACCTGGAATGTGGGGGGGGTCCAGATTTGGGGGAGTGGCGGGCGGGAGGCCAGCTGTATTCCTGGTCTGAGACACTTAGGTGGGCACGCGCACAGATCCATTCTCCATGATATTGTTGTAACCATTCTAAGGTTGTAGCAGTTTGAGGATAATTGCTTGGAGTACGTTCAGGTGTGAAGTTGATTGGACCTGCTAACATTAAGATAGATAAGAAGGAGAACAAAGAACCAAAACTAGCTACAGAGTTCCAACCATAAAAGCAATCTGCATAATCAAACATCCTACGTGGCATGAGCGCGAACCGCATGTTTGGGCATGCAGTGCACAGGTGCAGACTGACACACATGCACACACACACACTCACACACACCACGCTTCCCCCCACCCCACCCACCCACCCAACCGTTCCCACCCACCAACTCTTGCCGCCACCCTGCCACAGGTCGTCAACAAGGGCATCAACAACATGCTCAATAGCAGCACCCAACCACGCAACAGACCAACCAACCAACAAACCAACCAACTAACCAACTGCCCGTACACACTCCCAGCCAACCAACCAACTGACCAACCAACTTTCCAACCGCCGAGGGCTTCCTTGAGGAAATATCATAAACATGCTCAGCGGCGCCCAACCTCCTGACCAAACCACCCAACCTCCTGACCAAACCACCCAACCACCTAACCAACCACCCACCCCATTGACCGACCAACTTCCCAACCGCCGTTCAGATCGTCAACGAGGGCTTCCTTGAGGACATCAACAACATGCTCAACAGCGGCGAGGTGCCCGGCATGTTTGCGCAGGTGTGTGTGTTTCGACCAGAAACAACGTAGGGTGTTTGACTTGGGGCAACCTCTATCTGGTTCTGCCGTTCTGAGAACCTTGATAATAGGAGTCTGCCAGTCCGAATCTGACATTCGACAGTCTGAGCCTGACAGTCTGAGTCTGTCGGTCTGAGTCTAAACCCTGAACCCTTAAAGCCTAAACCCTAAACCCTATCTGTCTGCCTCTGGCGGTCTGAGTCTGACGTCAAGACTTGGTCTCGGACTGAGTCTGCCGTTCAGAGTCTGCAGTTCGGGGTCTGCCGGTCTGAGTCTGACTGTCTAAGAGCCCCTTCCCACCCAGCCGAAATCTACCAAATCGACTGTTTTAGCTGTTTTGCAGTGGGACATTCGACCAAATCATCCGATTGGGCTGGGTGGAAAGGGGCCCTGAGTCTGACAATAGGACTTGGTCTTAGTCTGAGCCTGATGGCCTGAGTCTGCCGTTGAGAGTCTCTTCCGTCCAGAGTCTGCACTTCAGAGCCTGCCATTCAGAGTTCCTCTCCTCCTAACAACCTCTGTCTCCCCGTCTCGTGATTTTTGCAGGACGACAAGGATCGCGTCGCCTCGGACATCCGGGAGTGGGTGCTTGCACAGGTGGGTGGAAGGTGGGGGGTAGGTGGGGGAAGCTGGGTGGAAGCTGGTGGGTAGGTGTCTGCAAGGTGGCTGGAATGTGGACGAAAAGGGTGGAAGATGGCAACGTCGGACATCTGGCAGTGGGTGCTCGCGCAGGTGGCTGGAAGGCTGGTTTGGAAAGACGGGGGGAAGATGGGGGGGTAGATGTGTGGGAGGGGACGCATCGCGTCCGACATCTGGGAGTGGGTGCTCGCGCAGGTGGGTGGAAGGTGGCAGGGTAGGTGGGTGGAAGCTGTATGTGTGGTTTGGGAAGGCGGGGGAAAGGGGGGGGTAGATGGGTGGAAGGTGGACGCATCGCCTCGTACATCCGGGAGTGGGTGCTCACGCAAGTGGGTGGGTGTGTGGAAGGTGGCGGGTGGCATGTTACAGGGCAGGTTCCCCTCCAAACGCGGAACCCTGGGACCCTTAACCCAAGCCCGAATGCTGCAGCGTGGGTCTCCGTCCATATCCCAGACCCTCCTGAACCAAGCACCCAAACGCGAACTCGCAGGGCGGGTCCCCCACCAAGGAGGCATGCTACGCGGCGTTCATCGGACGCGTGCGCGACAACCTGCACATCGTGCTCACAATGTCTCCGGTCGGGGAGGCGTTCCGCGCAAGGTGGGCTGTTAAGTGGCGGTGCGCCATGCGCGTTCTTTCTACACTCGTTCCACACTCATCCCACACCCCGCACCTTCCCATCCACACCCGCCAGGTGCCGCCAGTTCCCCTCGCTCATCAACTGCTGCACCATCGACTGGTACTCAGAGTGGCCCGAGGACGCGCTGCTGTCCGTGGCGCGCAAGTTCCTCGCCGGGACAGACCTGGGGGGCGACGCCGCGTGCGAGTCAATCGCTAACATGTGGGTTTCGTTTCTGGTGTTTTGCACTCAGTGCTATAACTAAGATTGGCCTGCACTCGCGCATTCGCTGCTCTGTTCATTGCGGGGACAGACCTGGGCGGCGACGCCGCGTGCGAGTCAATCGCTAACATGTGAGGCCCTAAACCCTCAACCCCAGACTCTTCAGGTTTAGAAACCCTACGCCCCGTTCCATCTTCCTTTCTTACCCGATTCGATTGAAGTGTGCCAGCGACGCCGCGTGCGAGTCAATCGCTTCCATGTGAGAATCCCGCTTGAGTCCCCTCAATCTAACTCTGTCTACACATGCGAACTCGCTAACACATTACGAGCAAAAAAGCATGCGCGCACGCACATGCACGCGGGGACAGGCCTGGGCGGCGACACTGCGTGCGAGGCAATCGCCAGCATGTGGGTATCGTGTCTGGTGTTTCGCACTCGGCGCTGTAGCTAGGGTGAGGTAGGGTTGGACGGCAATCTGGGCTCACACCTTCGTTACTCTGTTCATCGCAAGGACAGACCTGGGGCGACGCCGCGTGCGAGTCAATCGCTAAGATGTGAGACACGATAGAGTCCCCTCATGCACACGCACAGATACGCACAAACACACGCACATACCCGCACGCGCACGCGCACGCTGGGGCGGCCCTTGGGGGCGTCGCAGCTTGCGAATCAATCCCTAACACGTGGGCCCCTTCCTGATACACTCTCTGACTCTCGGCTGCTTTCAGTTTTCGGTTACTTGTAGGGTTTCCAAAGGGCATAGGTAGGGGGGGGTTGAGGGGTGCGCAGCGCAGCTCGTGCGACCGCGCGAAGCAGCTCGGGCAGGAGGCGAGCTGCTTTCTGTTAGAAACCCCCATTCTCTCGATGCGACTCTGCCACACGCACACACACATGCTCACATGCACACCTGCACACACACACACACACACACACACACACACACACACACACACACACGCATGCTTACACACGCACACACGCAGGTGCGTGACAATCCGCACCAGCGGCATGGCCACGAGCGATCGCTTCTACGCACACACACACACGGGCACACACGGGCACACTCGCGCACGCACTCTCGCGCACACACGCACATACACACATACACGTGCATGCGCACACACGCACGCAGGCGTGTCACGATCCACACACACACGCAGGCCATCAAAGGCGTCCGACAAACTGTTCAATCGACCACACATAGCAGGGTGTGACACGCACACACACACACGCACAAACACACACACACACACGCACAAACACACATGCACACACACACACACACGCACGCAGGTGCGTTACCATCCACACGAGCGTCGCGGCCACTAGCGACCGCTTCTACGCGGAGCTGCGCCGACGATACTACACAACGCCCAAGTCGTATCTTGACCTGATCAACCTGTACCTTCAGGTCAGTTTATTGGTTGGTTGGTCGGTTAGGATGTTGTGGTTTACACCGGGGCTGCCATTGGGGCTGTTATAGCGTGCACGTTGGCTCTCTGGTGGCTCTCTTATGGATGACATCAGCGACGAGTGGGAGACGAGGCATCGCATGGGCATGTCAGCGCCCACTACTGCGGTCTGCTGCTGCTCATCCCAGCTGTCTGTGGCTGTCCCCGGCTGTTTAAGAGAACCCAGTAGGGGTTCCCTATTGAGCTTATTAGGTCAAATACCTACGTGTGCTAATTTGCCTCGCTTCCTCCCATCTGCAGCTGCCGCGCGAGAAGCGCGAGGAGGACATGGTCGCGCGCGGCCGCCTGCTCAATGACACACACACACACACACACACACACGCTCATGTGCACACATGCACACACACACGCACGCAGCTGCTGCGCGAGAAGCGCGAGGAGTACATGGTGGCGCGCGACCGCCTGCTCAACGGGCTCGACAAGCTCAGCCAAACCAACTCGATGGTCGACGGCATGAAGGCGGAGCTGGCAGACCTTCAGGTGCGTCGCTCCCGCTCCCGCTATCTGGTTGTCTCTCTTTCTCTCGGTCTATATCTCTCTCTGTCTCTCCGTCTCTGCCCCTCCCTATCCCTTGCCCGCACCCGCGCTCGCGCCCTCTCCCCGTCCCTCTCACTCTCACTCTCACTCTCACTCTCACTCTCACTCTCCCGCGCAGCTCACACCCCAGTCCAAGTCAAAGGCGATGGCCGAGCCGCTCGTCAAAGTTGCCGTCAACACACACACACACACACACACACACACACGTGCAGCCCACGCTCGAGTCCAAGTTTCAGGCGACAGCCGTGCTGCTCGGCACCCTAAAAACAATGCAGCAGATGTATGCGACAGGTTGTATAATCGACCACACACGCATGCACACACGAACGCACACGCCCTGAAACCTAGCCATAAACCCTGAAACCTAAACCGCAGTCCACGCTCGAGTCCAAGTCCAAGGCGACAGCCGAGCTGCTCGTCAAGGTTGCCGCCAACACACACATTCACACACACACACACACACACACGTGCAGCCCACGCTCGAGTCCCAAGTCCAATGCGACGGCCGAGCTGCTCGTCACAGTGGCCGCCGACACACACACACACACACACACGCACAAGCACACACACACACACACACGTGCAGCCCACGCTCGAGTCCAAGTCCAAGGCGACAGCCGAGCTGCTCGTCAAGGTTGCCGCCGACGCACACACGCACACATGTACACACACACACACACGCACTCACGTGCAGCCCACGCTCGAGTCCAAGTCCAAGGCGACAGCCGAGCTGCTCGTCAAGGTTGCCGCCGACCAGAAGGAGGCAGAGCTGGTAAAGAAGAACGTTGCAGTGGAGGAGAAGGACGTCAAGGCGATGCAGGGGGAGATCCAGGTGGGTGGCTTCCAGTGGCTTCCAGGCAGGTTCTGGGCAGCTTCTTGGCAGCTTTTGGTAGCTGCTAGTGAGGTTCTGGTGGGGTGCCAGAGGGAGGCAGAGCTTGTCAAGAAGAACGTTGCAGTTGAGGAGAAGGACGTCAAAACAATGCAGGGGGGGATCCAGGTGGGGGTAGCTTCTGGGCAGCTTCCAGGCAGGTTTGGGGCAGCTTCCGGTAGCTTCTAGGTAGCTTCAGATGGTGCCAGAGGGAGGCAGAGCTCGTGAAGAACGTTGCAGTTGTGGAGAAGGACATCAAGGCGATGCAGGGGGAGATCCAGGTGGGTGGCTTCCAGTGGCCTCTTGGCAGGTTCTGGACAGCTTCTGGGCAGCTTCTGTTAGCTTCTATGTAGATTCAGATGGTGCCAGGAGGATTCTGAGTCAAGCTTGAGTTGGTGGAGAAGAATGGAGAAGGGCGCCAACGCGATGCAGGGGGAGATGCATGTCAGCTTCTGGGCAGCTCCTGGGCAGCTTCTGGGCAGCTTCAAGCGGGCAGCTTGGTACAGCCTCAGCCAGCCGGCCCAGCCACCCTTGAATCTTGAACCCTACAAGAAACCGCAACCCTAAATCCAGATGGTGGCGAACGACGCTAAAGCCGACCTTGAGGGGGCGATGCCCGCGCTCAACTCTGCAACACACACACACCAGTGGTGTCCTTAAGGAAACCGAGAATGTCCTGTTTGCCCCCGCAACATTGGAGGGGACATGCCGACTTGCACCCGCAGGAGGCGATGTTTTACGAAAAATGGGAAAATGCCGATTTCACATTTTTAAAGCAAAATTCCCGCGATTCGCCCCCGCAGTTTCTCCCCAAATTTCACGTGTTGCCCCCGCAGCAGGGGCTGCGGGGGCGCTAAGGACATCACTGACACACACACACACACACACACGTGCGTGCGTGCACACACACACATGCACACGTGCGCGCACGCGCAATTACACACACGCACACACATGCACACGTGCGCGCACCTACACACACACACACATGCACACACACGCGCAGGTGGTGGCTGACGACGCCAAGGCCGACCTCGAGGAGGCGATGGCCGCGCTCAACTCTGCAACACACACACACACACAAACACAAACACGTGCGTGCACACACGCACATGCACACACATGCACACATGCGCGCACGCGCAATTATACACACGCATACACACACACACGCGTGCACACACGCACAGGTGGTGGCTGACGACGCCAAGGCCGACCTCGAGGAGGCGATGCCCGCGCTCAACTCTGCGATGGACTCGCTCAAGGCGCTCAACAAGAGCGACATCGTCGAGATCAAGTCGTTCGCAAAGCCGCCGCCGCTCGTGCAGGTCGGCTGTTTGTGGATTGGGGGTTGGGGGTAGTTGGGCGGTGGTGACGGATTGTACAGTCGCGTGTGACGCACATGACCTGCCACGCAAAGCCGCGCCTCCCCCCCGCTCTGACGGCTCTCCTACAGGCGGATTAACTACACATGCACACACGCACGCACACAAACGCATGCACATACACACGCACACATGCACACACACACACACACACGCACATGCACATGCACATACACACACGCACACATGCACGCACACACACGCACACGCACACATGCACACACACGCACACACACACGCACGCACATGCCCGTTTGTGCACAGATGACGATGGAGGCGGTGTGCGTGCTCAAGGGCGAGCCGGCCACGTGGGACAGCGCCAAGAAGGTGCGCTGATCAAGCAATGACTCAGGGCTCGTCGACGATGGATATCACAGTCTGTGTGATATCACTGTGTGGGTTGAGCCTTTGGGTCTCCAGGGCCAGGGCCAGGATTTCCCACAAAAAGGCGGTGTGCGTGCTCAAGGGCAAGCCGGCCACGTGGGACAGGGAAGAAGGTGCGTTGGGGTCGACGACGCGTGAGGGGCCCGTTGGCGCTACCCGTGGGAGCCTCCTTAGCCTTTGGCCGGCGTTCCTCCATAGAAATAAAAACAACTCCAAGTGGCCCTAAAAATGTATGTAATGCAAAGGAACCCCAATCCTGAAACCCCGAGCCCTTATCCCCAAACCCTAACCCCCAAACCCCAAACCCCAGGTGCTCAACGACTCGGGGTTCATGAAGTCGCTCGAGGAGTTTGACAAGGACAACATCTCGGACAAAACGATCAAGGTGTGTGGCAAGTGCCAGCCTGTGTGCAAGCATGCCTGCCTGCTCGGTGCTGTTGCATGTAAGGAGTTTGACAAGGACAGCATCTCGGGCAAGGCGGTCAAGGTGTGTGGCGTTGCGCTGGCGCTGTGCTGTGCTACCTTGCACGCATGCGCTGCCCGCCTGCCTGCCTGTGCTGTGCTACCTGCCAGATGCCAGCCTGCGCTGTGCTGCCTGCCAGCCTGCCTCCTGCACTGTAATGCCTCCTACACTGTGCTGCCTCCTCCTGCCTGCCCACGTGCCTGCCTGCCTGCGCTGTGCTGCCCGCCTGCATGCATCCTTCGTTGTGTTACCCGCTCCTCTAATGCCCCAACAAATGCTCGCCAAGCTGACCTATGCTGTGCCCCTCTCCTCCCCATGCAGCTTCTCTCCAAATACGTCGACAACCCCGTATACACGGCCGAGGCGGTCGCGAACCAGAGCAAGGCCGCGATGTCGCTGTGCATGTGGACGCGCGCAATGCACGTGTACAACCGCGTCGCCAAGGTGGGACTTTGCTCTGATGATACGGCTTGCTCTTCAGTTGCTCTTGACTTGCTTCGATCCGACTCGTTCCGATCTGATACGGCTTTCTCTCGACTTGATCAGACTTGCTCCAATCTGACTTGCCCTGATGCGACTTGCTCTGAATTGCTCCGACCTGCTCTGGTCCGACTTGCTGAAATCTGACTTGCTCCAACTTGCTAGGTCGTCGGCCCAAAGCGCGAGAAGCTGCGTGAGGCGGAGGCGTCGCTCGCCGCCGCCAACGCGAAGCTCTCCGAGAAGCAGGCGATGCTCAAGGCGGTCATCGACCGTGTCGACGCGCTCAAGGCCGGGCTCGTGCAGGCGCAGCAGGAGCAGAAGGATCTGAATGACCAGGCGGACATCACGCGCAAGTGCGTTGCTGTGTGTGCGTGTGGGTGTGCGTGTGCGCCGTGTGCGTGTGTGCTGGAGGTCGCCTCGGACGCACGTGCTCTGATGCAATGGGCGTGGAACGGTTGGTCTCTCTTTCCCTCTCTCTCTCTCTCTCTCTCACTCTCATGCCCTCGCTCTCTCACGCTTTCTCTCGCGCATCCTGACGCACCCGCAGGCGCCTCGTGGCGGCAGGCAAGCTCACTTCGGCTCTCGCGGACGAGGGCGTGCGCTGGCAGTCGAGGGCCGCTCTCTCTCACTCTCTCACTCCCTCTATCCGTAACCCTGTTCCACACGTCTTTGCACCCGCAGGCGGCTTGTGGCGGCGGGCAAGCTCACGTCCGCTCTCGCGGACGAGGGTGTCCGCTGGCAGTCGACGGCTGGTCGCCCTCTCCCTCTCGCTCCCTCACTCTTCTCTCTCATACACTCTCTATCGTACATCCTCTCGGGCGTCTCGTGGCGGCGGGCTCTCGGACGAGGGCGTGCGCTGACAGTCGAGGGGCGCTCTTTCGCGCACTGTCACTCCTCATTCCCTCTATCCCTGACCCTGTTCCACACGTCTTTGCACCCGCAGGCGGCTTGTGGCGGCGGGCAAGCTCACGTCCGCGCTCGCGGACAAGGGCGTGCGCTGGCAGTTGACGGCTGGTCGCCCTCTCCCTCTTACTCCCTCACTCTTCTCTCACACTCTCTCTTGCGCGCGCACATTCTCCCAGGCGCCTTGTGGCAGCGGGCAAGCTCACATCCGCGCTCGCGGACGAGGGCGTGCGCTGGCAGTCGACGGCCGACAAGATCCAGGTCCAGACCGACCTGCTCGTCGGCGACGTGTTTCTCTCAGCTGCGTGCATTGCGTACTACGGCGCGTTCACGGGCACGTACCGCCAGGCGCTCGTCAGCAGCTGGATCGGCACGTGCGGGCAGCGCGGAATCCCGGTGAGTGCGTGTGTGCGTGTGCGGACGGATCCCTTGGCCCTTGGCGCGGAGCCCTTGGCGCGTGACCCTTGGCCCTTGATGTGTACTACGGCGCGTTCATGGGCACGCGCACCGCCAGGCGCTGGCCGGAGACGTGCAAACTGTGCGGAGTCCCGGTGAGGGTGTATGTGTTTGCGGACGGATCTGACTGCGCGGCCCTTAGCCCTTAAAATCGGAGCCCTAAGTGAGCGCAAACGGCAGCCTGCACGGCCCTACACTTTTCAAACCACCTGAACCCTGAACCTAGGCAGCCTAAACCCTGAATCCTGAACCCTGAACCCTGAACCTAGGCAGCCTAAACCCTGAACCCTGAACCTAGGCAGCCTAAACCCTGAACTCCGAACCCCCAGACATCAACTCCTAGATGAGCGCCGACTGCTCCCTGCGTGGCACGCTCGCGTCGCCGGTCAAGGTGCCCTAAACCCTGAAAAACAACTGAAAACCCCAACCCCTAAAACCCCAAACCCTACAAAAAAAAAACTGTAGGTAAGCGCCGACTGCTCGCTGCGCGGCACGCTCGCGTCGCCGGTCGAGG
>VFSX01000001.1:0-65000 GCA_016618255.1 Chlamydomonas sp. UWO 241
TTTTTGAAGGTATTACATCAAAGCAACACCTTATGCCGACGCCTAGGCTACAGCAACACGGGGACCAAGGAACAAGGAAACTGGTATTGGTATTTTTGGTAAACCGGAAACCAGAAACCGGTGAGCGACCCAGGAATCGAACTTGGAGCCTTTAGGATTGCAGATAACATCGTTAACCACTAGCCCAAAGGTGGAACCATCCCCGGGCAAAAAGGGGCCCCGAGCCCCCCGCCCTCTCCCGGGGCCTCGAGTTTTCTCTGCCCGCTTCCCTTTTAGCCCTCTGGCAACTCCAGCCACTGGACCCGCCCCCCCCAGCACCCTTAGTACCACCGCTTTCCACGCGCACTCGCACCCCTTTTCTCTGCCCTGAAGCGGCGCCAGCTCAAGCGGCTCCGTCCAGACGGGGGTCGCACTCCGCTGCCACCCCAAACCGTGCCGCTCTGACCCCCTCCTGGCCTCCTCTGGCCTGCCGACTCACCGACCCCCTAAGCCGCCGACCCCTAGGTAGGTCCCTGACCTGCCGGACTGCTGACCCCCCCACGCCCCCAATTCCCGATCCACCAGCCCAAAGCCCCTCCCGTCCGCACTTCCACCCCGGCCTCGCCTTCCCTGTTTTCTTACTTTTCTTCTAAGTTTGTCCTGCCCGTATAGGAGCCGGCTTGCCGCCGCCCGGCCCTGACGACTCGCGGCCCGGGTTGTCGGTGCCTGTGCGGGTGGTTTGAACTTAGAAGGAGGGGACGAAGGCGGCGACTCAGAGCCCCGGCGGGATTTCCGGCCGTTGCGGTTTAGAGGCAGTTTGATCGGGAGTTTGACGGTTGTGTGGGGGACCGGTAGGTCAGCCCTAGGGTAATTGACTCCTGCGGCGCTCTACGTGCCGGGCATCACAACCTCACCGGTGCTCGTGCTCCTAAAAGACAACCCGCTCGTGCGAGCTTCTGTGCTCACCCCCGCGGTCCACTACTCACCAGGGCACCCTTCTCTGGCGGCTGTGCCCGCCGTCGCGGCTGCCGCCATCGGGGGCGGCTCGGCCGCGCTGCCGGGGACCACGCTGCCAAACGGGGTCATGCTTCCCGCCCACCTCGACCTTGACATCGACGTGGTCGCACGCGCGTCCGAAGGGCCCGCCCCTGGCTCCACTTCTGCTGACGCTGGCCCTCCGGCTGCGGGAGCAGCGGCGGGGGTCGTGCCGACTGGGCTAAACGCCCCTTACGGCTCGGCCGAGGCTGCAGCGCACCCGCTCGCCGCTGCCCCCGAGGACGGCGGCGCGCACGTGGGACCCGTTTCTGCCACTGCCACTGAGGTGCCAAACCCCCCGGAGCTGGGGTCTTGCTCTATTTGCCGCGAGCCTCTCTCCGACGTCGACAACCTAGTCAGCACCAGCTGCAACCACGTGTTCCATCTCTGCTGCCTTGACAAGTGGCGCGCTGGCCACAACACGTGCCCAAACTGCCGCACCACCATCCCCGCTCTTCCTGGGGCATCCGTTGACTCACCGGGGTCCAGTGGCCTCTTGCGGGAGGGGTGGGCCGGCGTCCTCGATGGGTTCTATGAGTCGGACGAGGAAGGCATCGCTGGCAACACGTCGGGGTTTGCCGACGCTGGGCGCTCTGCGGGGGCTGGTGTCACCGACGGCGGTGCGGCCGCCGTGCTAGCTGGTGGTGCCAACTCCGCTGGTGGCAGTGGCGCTGATGCAGGTCCTGCTGTCGCTGCCCTCCCCGTAGCTGACAGCGGCATCGGTGCACGCACTGCTGACGGTGCTGGTGCCACGGCCAGCGGTGGCCACATTGCGCACTCTGCGGGTGTTGGCCGCGTGGCTGGCGGTGCCAACGAGGTGCACACGGACACCTCCATACATATGCCGGAAGGGGGCAGCGATGTGCTTGCCATTGGAGGGACCGCAGGGGGCCACGAGGTGCACTTTGCAGGCACAAGCGTCATGGGTGCTGCCATGCGTTCTGGGTCTGCTGCCCTGCCGACAGCCAGCGCTTCCGCCCCCATGGCTGTTGCGGGGTCACCACCCACTGACTCACTCCCTGGTGATGACGGCGGGGACAGTGGTGGCTCTCTAGGACCCCGCGTCGGGACTGCGGCTGCTTCCGGCCGTGCTGACAGGGCCGGCTCCTGGCGGGCATCACCGAGCCGTGACGATGAGGCCGTCGCCCTCGCGCGCGCTGCTGCGAGCCGTGCTCGGGGCGGGCGGAGCACACCTGTCAACCCGCTTGCAATCCGTATTTTTTTTTTTTTTTCAGAGGCCAACGTCACACTCAAGCAACGCAGCCATGCCGACACCTAAGCGACACCTAAGCGACAGCAACAAAGGAAACAAAGAGGAAACAAGAGACCCTGGTGTTGGAACGGAGACTCCCGAAGGCACGGCCGGAGCCGTGGCGGCCCCTGAAAACACAGGGACACGCAAGCCAATCTAGAGCACCAGAGCCGACAGGGATAAAGGAACTTGGACTCGGGTAGCAGCGGTTGCATGCTCTTCCTTATCCTCAAGTCCCAACCCCACGAGTCCAAGTTCCTTTAGTCCTGTCAGCTCTGGTGCTCTAGATGAATTGGCTTGCGTGTCCCTGTTTTTTCAGGAGCCGCCACGGCTCCGGCCGTGCCTTCGGGAGTCTCCGTTCCAACACCTGGGTCTCTTTTTTCCTCTTTGTTTCCTGTGTTGCTGTCGCTTAGGTGTCGGCATGGCTGCGTTGCTTGAGTGCAACGTTGGCCTCTGAAAACAAAAAAAAAATGCTCCGGAACCGCTCTGCCCTCAGCCCGCCGGGCAGCTGGCTAAACCTCCCCGACATGAACGGCCGCGCGCACGCCGGTGCGATGGCAATGGAAGTCGACCTGCCCGTTGTCACTGCTGCCGCGCCTTTGGTGCCTCCCACCGTACCCAGGCAGTCAGCACCGGCGGACCTTGGCATGGGCCTCGGGGCGCACGCTGGCACCTCCCGGGGCCCGGTTGGCGCCCAGACTCTGCCTTTGCAGGTAAACTCCATCTTCGGGCAGCCAACCCTAGGGACATCGGCGGCGCTCACCCCGCCCACTGGTGCACGTGCTACCGTGCGTGGTGCATCGGCAGCCGCCATGTCGCTGCCACCGCGGCCCACCATCTTCGGGCAGCCGATCCCGGACACTGCTCTGTTTGCTCGTCCCACGCTCCCCGGTCTTCACCTCCCACCCCCCCACCTTCTCTCCCACGCCTCCCTCCCACGTTTTGAGTTTGCTGCTTTCCCGGTTGGGCGTTTTTTTTTTTTTTTTTAAATGTATTACATCAAAGCAACACCTTATGCCGACGCCTAGGCTACAGCAACAGGGGGACCAAAGAACAGGGAAACTGGTATTGGTATTTTTGGTAAACCGGAAACCAGAAACCGGTGAGGGACCCAGTAATCGAACCTGGGACCTCCAGGTTCGCAGATAACATCGTTAACCACTAGCCCAAAGGTAGAACCATCCCCCCCCGTGCTTTTTAATCTGTGTGTCTCTTTTTCCCCCACCTGCCTGTGTGCTGTCGCTTGGGCAGGGTGGGGGGGGCGGGGCTGGCAGAGGAGTCCCTCCGCCAGTCCTAACCATTCCCTGTGCACCTGCCTCCCCATCTGCCTTCCAGCTCCGCCCCCTTCCCTTTTCCTCCCTCTCCCTATTCGTCTCCTCTGCCTCTCGCCCCCTTCATTCTTCCTCCCACTCCCTGTTCTTCTCCTTTGCCTCTCGCCCTCTCCTCAGCCACCATGCCCGACTCCCGGTCCTTCCACTTTTACTATCCCTACCCCCTCCTCCCTCTCTCCTCTCCCCACTCTGGTCCGTCTCCCCCTCTCACTGGTCTGTTTTCTCGTCCCACACTCCCCGGTCTTCACCTCCCACCCCCCCACCTTCTCTCCCACGCCTCCCTCCCACGTTTTGAGTTTGCTGCTTTCCCGGTTAGGCGTGCTTTTTAGTCCTCTCTGTGCCCCTCCTTTCACCCCCCCACCTGCCCTCTGACTCAAGCCGGTGGGCAGGTGGGGGGGGCGGGGCTGGCGGAGGAGTCCCTCCGCCAGTCCTCCCCATTCCCTGTGCACCTGCCACCCCATCTGCCTTCCAGCTCTGTCCCCTTCCCTTTTCCTCCCTCTCCCTGTTCGTCTCCTCTGCCTCTCGCCCCCTTCATTCTTCCTCCCACTCCCTGTTCTTCTCCTCTGCCTCTCGCCCTCCCCTCAGCCACCACGCCCGCCTCCCGGTTCTTCCACTTTTACTATCCCTACCCCCTCGTCCCTCTCTCCTCTCCCCACTCTGGTCCGTCTCCCCCTCTCACTGCTTTGTTTGCTCGTCCCACGCTCCACGGTCTTCACCTCCCACCCCCCCACGTTCTCTCCCACGCCTCCCTCCCACGTTTTGAGTTTGCTGCTTTCCCGGTTAGGAGTGCTTTTTAGTCTTCTCTTTGCCCCTCCTTTCATCCCCCCCACCTGCCCTCTGGCTCAAGCCGGTGGGCAGGGGGGGGGGGGGCTGGCGGAGGAGTCCCTCCGCCAGTCCTCCCCATTCCCTGTGCACCTGCCTCCCCATTTGCCGTCCGGCTCCGCCCCCTTCCTTTTTCCTCCCTCTCCCTGTTCTTCTCCACTGCCTCTCGCTCTCTTCATTCTTCCTCCCACTCCCTGTTCTTCTCCTCTGCCTCTCGCCCTCTCCTCAGCCACCATGCCCGACTCCCGGTCCTTCCACTTTTACTATCCCTACCCCCTCCTCCCTCTCTCCTCTCCCCACTTTGGTCCGTCTCCCCCTCTCACTGCTCTGTTTGCTCGTCCCACGCTCCCCGGTCTTCACCCCCCATCCCCCCACCTTCTCTCCCACGCCTCCCTCCCACGTTTTGAGTTTGCTGCTTTCCCAGTTAGGAGTGCTTTTAAGTCTTCTCTGTGCCCCTCCTTTCATCCCCCCCACCTGCCCTCTGGCTCAAGCCGGTGGCCAGGTGGGGGGGGAGGGGGCTGGCGGAGGAGTCCCTCGGCCAGCCCTCCCCATTCCCTGTGCACCTGCCTCCCCATCTGACTTCTGGCTCCGACCCCTTCCTCCCTCCCCCTGTTCTTCTCCTCTGCCTTTCGCCCCCTTCCCTCTTCCTCCCTCTCCCTGTTCTTCTCCTCTGCCTCTCGCCCTCTCCTCAGCCACCATGCCCGCCTCCCGGTCTTCCACTTTTACTATCCCTACCCCCTCCTCCCTCTCTCCTCTCCCCACTCTGGTCCGTCTCCCCCTCTCACTGCTTTGTTTGCTCGTCCCACGCTCCCCGGTCTTCACCTCCCATCCACCCCCCACGCTCCCTCCCACCCTCCCACGCCTCCCTGCTATCCCTGCCCTCTTCTCTCCCCCGTGCTCCCCGCTCATCCTGCCTGTTTCTCACTCCCTTCACTGTTCTTATTGGCCCTCCGCATGTCCCTGTCTTAACCTCTCCCTCCAATCCCTGCCTGCCCCCTCCCCCGCATCTCCCTGTCTTTCGCTCTCCCCCCCATCCCTGCCTGCCCCTTCCCGCCCTGCCTGCATCACCATCCAATTGTGTCTGCCATTCCCCCCTTCCCTCTCCCTGCCTGCCCACTCCCTGCTTGTTCCCCTTCCCTGCCCTCCCTCTCCTCCTTGCGTGCCCCGCCCCCCCCTCCCCCCCGTGCCCCCCCCCCCTCCCCCTCCGCACAGGTATTCTTTCGTCATCCTTTGCTTCTACGTCTCCCTCTCCCCTCGAGTCCTTTTCAGCTTTCTTCCTGTCGTTCCCTCATCGTTCCATCGTCCCACGTGCCTCGAGTTCCCTGACTTCCATTCCCTCGTGTCCGTGTCCCTCATCCCTTCACCTGCCTTATCCTCGAGTCCCGTTCCTCCGAGTCTAAGTTCCTTTAGTCCTGTCGGCTCTGGTGCTCTAGATGGATTGGCTTGCGTGTCCCTGTGTTTTCAGGGTCCGCCACGGCTCCGGCTGTGCCTTCGGGAGTCTCCGTTCCAACACCAGGGTCTCTTGTTTCCTCTTTGTTTCCTGTGTTGCTGTCGCGTAGGTGTCGGCATGGCTGCGTTGCTTGAGTGTGACGTTGGCCTTTGAAAAAAAGAAAAAGCGCCGCCATCATCGGGGGCAGCGGCGAGCGGGTGCGCTGCAGCCTCGGCCGAGCCGGAAGGGGCGTTAAGCCCAGGCGGCACGACCCCCGCCGCTGCTCCCGCAGCCGGAGGGCCAGCGTCAGCAGAAGTGGAGCCAGGGGCGGGCCCGCCTTCGTCCCCTCCTTCTAAGTTTAAACCACCCCCACAGGCACCGACAACCCGGGCCGCGAGTCGTCTGGTCAAGCCGGTGGGCAGGTGGGGGGGGGGGGGCTGGCGGAGGAGTCCCTCCGCCAGTCCTCCCCTTTCCCTGTGCACCTGCCTCCCCATCTGCCTTCCAGCTCCGCCCCCTTCCTTTTTCCTCCCTCTCCCTATTCGTCTCCTCTGCCTCTCGGCCCCTTCATTGTGGAAGCAGGAGGGAAGGGAAGGGGAACAAGCAGGGAGTGGGCAGGCAGGGAGAGGGAAGGGGGGAATGGCAGACAAGAAAAGATGGTGGTGCAAGCAGGGCGGGAAGGGGCAGGCAGGGATGGGGGGGGAGAGAGAAAGACAGGGAGATGCGGGGGAGGGGGCAGGCAGGGATGGGAGGGAGAGGTAAAGACAGGGAGATGCGAGGGGGCCAATAAGAACAGTGAAGGGAGTGAGAAACAGGCAGGATGAGCGGGGAGCATGGGGGAGAGAAGAGGGCAGGGATAGCAGGGAGGCGTGGGAGGGTGGGAGGGAACGTGGGGGGGTGGTGGGAGGTGAAGATCAGGGAGCGTGGGACGAGCAAACAGAGCAGAGAGAGGGGGAGACGGATCAGACCGGGGAGAGGAGAGAGGGAGGAGGGGGTAGGGACAGGAAGAGTGGAAGAACCGGGAGGCGGGCGTGGTGGCTAAGAAGAGAGCGAGAGGCAGAGGAGAAGAACAGGGAGAGGGAGGAAGAGGGAAGGGGGCGAGAGGCAGAGGAGAAGAACAGGGGCGGGGAGGAAAAAGGAAGGGGGCGGAGCCAGAAGGCAAATGGGGAGGCAGGTGCACAGAGAATGGGGAGGACTGTCGGAAGGACTCCTCCGCCAGTCCCCCCCCCCCACACCTGCCCACCAGGGGGGGGATGGTTCTACCTTTGGGCTAGTGGTTAACGATGTTATTTGCGAACCTAGAGGTCCCAGGTTCGATTCCTGGGTCCCTCACCGGTTTCTGGTTTCCGGTTTACCAAAAATTCCAATACCAGTTTCCTTGTTCCTTGGTCCCCGTGTTGCTGTAGCCTAGGCGTCGGCATAAGGTGTTGCTTTGATGTAATACCTTTAAAAAAAAATACAAAAATCCATGCTGAGGCTGGAAACCGCCCCTGGCTGCATAGCGACCCAGAGTGGCCCAGGCGGGAGATGGGGGACGGCAGCAGCAGGCTTGGCGACTTCCGACGCGTACAGTGCTGCCCACGGGTGTGAGTTGAAGCCAAACAGCTGCCAGATGGCCTTCGCCCGCATGGCCGTCGCGTGCGAATCGAGGTCGGGCAGGCCAATGCCCCCCATGCCCCGGGGCAGGTGGGACACAGCAGCGCACGGGTAGAGGCACCCCGCGTTTGGAGCGACCTCCTGCGCACGCGCAAGGGCTGCAATGTAGCGGTGTGTGACCTGTTGCATCGCCTGAAGCAGGGCACGTACGGTCATGGTAGACGGGGGTCGCACCCCGCTGCCACACCTTGAGTGTAACGTTGGCCTCTGAAAAAAAAAAAAAACGTGCCGATCTGACCCCCTCCTGGCCTCCTCTGGCCTGCCGACTCACCGACCCCCTAAGCCGCTGACCCCTAGGTAGGTCCCTGACCTGCCCGACTGCTGACCCCCCCACGCCCCCAATTCCTGATCCACCAGCCCAAAGCCCCTCCCGTCCACACTTCCCCCCCGGCCTCGCCTTCCCTGTTTTCTTACTTTTCTTCTAAATTTGTCCTGCCCGTATAGGCGCCGGCTTGCCGCCGCCCGGCCCCGACGACGCGCGTCCCGGGTTGTCGGTGCCTGTGGGGGTGGTTTGAACTTAGAAGGAGCCCCTGGCTCCACTTCTGCTGACGCTGGCCCTCCGGCTGCGGGAGCAGCGGCGGGGGTCGTGCCGCCTGGGCTTAACGCCCCTTCCGGCTTGGCCGAGGCTGCAGCGCACCCGCTCGCCGCTGCCCCCGAGGACGGCGGCGCGCACGTGGGACCCGTTTCTGCCACTGCCACTGAGGTGCCAAACCCCCCGGAGCTGGGGTCTTGCTCTATTTGCCGCGAGCCTCTCTCCGACGTCGACAACCTAGTCAGCACCAGCTGCAACCACGTGTTCCATCTCTGCTGCCTTGACAAGTGGCGCGCTGGCCACAACACGTGCCCCAACTGCCGCACCACCATCCCCGCTCTTCCAGGGGCATCCATTGACTCACCCGGGGCCGGTGGCCTCTTGTGGGAGGGGTGGGCCGGCGTCCTCGATGGGTTCTTTGAGTCGGACAAGGAAGGCATCGCTGGCAACACGTCGGGGTTTGCCGACGCGGGCCGCTCTGCGGGGGCTGGTGTCACCGAGGGCGGTGCGGCCGCCGTGCTAGGTGGTGGTGCCGACTCCGCTGGTGGCAGTGGCGCTGATGCAGGTCCTGCTGTTGCTGCCCTCCCCGTAGCTGACAGCGGCATCTGTGCACGCACTGCTGGCGGTGCTGGTGCCACGGCCAGCGTTTTTTTTTTTTAAATGTATAACATCAAAGCAACACATCATGCCGACGCCTCGAGGCTACAGCAACACGGGAACTGAGGAACAGGGAAACTGGTATTGGTATTTTTGGTTAACCGGAAACCAGAAACCGGTGAGCGATAATGGTGGCTACATCGCGCACTCTGCAGGTGTTGGCCGCGTGGCTGGCGTTTTTTTCGTTTTTTTAAAAAGGTATTACATCAAAGCAACGCCTTATGTCGACGCCTAGGCCACAGCAACACGGGAACTGAGAAACAGGGAAACTGGTATTGGTATTTTTGGTAAACCGGAAACCAGAAACCGGTGAGTGACCCAGGAATCGAACTTGGAGCCTTCAGGATTGCAGATAACATCGTTAACCACCAGCCCAGAGGTGGAACCATCCCCCCCCGGTGCCAACGAGGTGCACACGGACACCTCCATGCGTATGCCGGAAGGGGGCAGCGATGTGCTTGCCACCAGAGGGACGTGCGTGATGCATGGTGCCAGCGCGCAGGCCCTGTTAGCGGTCGCTCTCTCTGACCTTTACCTCATCATCTATTTTTTTTCTTTTTTTCAAAGGCCAACGTTACACTCAAGCAACGCAGCCATGCCGACACCTAAGCGACAGCAACACAAGAAACAAAGAGGAAACAAGAGATCCAGGTGTAGGAACGGAGACTACCGGAGGCACGGCCGGAGCCGTGGCGAACCCTGAAAACACAGGGACACGCAAGCCAATCCATCTAGAGCACCAGAGCCGACAGGACTAAAGGAACTTGGACTCGTGGGAACGAGACTTGAGGATAAGGAAGACGAAGGACACGGACACGAGGGAATGGAAGTCAGGAAACTCGAGGCACGTGGGACGATGGAACGATGAGGGAACGACAGGAAGAAAGCTGAAAAGGACTTGAGGAGAAGGAAGACGAAGGACACGGACACGAGGGAATGGAAGTCAGGAAACTCGAGGCACGTGGGACGATGGAACGATGAGGGAACGACTGGAAGAGCACGCAAGGAGGGGAGGGAGGGCAGGGAGAGGGAACAAGCAGGGAGTGGGCAGGCAGGGAGGGGGTAGGGGGGAATGGCAGACAAGAAGGGATGGTGGTGCAGGCAGGGCGGAAAGGGGCAGGCAGGGATGGGGGGGAGAGAAAGACAGGGAGATGCCGGGGAGGGGGCAGGCAGGGATGGGAGGGAGAGGTAAAGACATGGAGATGCGGGGGGCCAATAAGAACAGTGAAGGGAGTGAGAAACAGGCAGGATGAGCGGGGAGCACGGGGGAGAGAAGAGGGCAGGGATAGCAGGGAGGCGTGGGAGGGTGGGAGGGAGCGTGGGGGGTGGATGGGAGGTGAAGACCGGGGAGCGTGGGACGAGCAAACAAAGCAGTGATAGGGGGAGACGGACCAGAGTGGGGAGAGGAGAGAGGGAGGAGGGGGTAGGGATAGTAAAAGTGGAAGGACCGGGAGTCGGGCATGGTGGCTGAGGAGAGGGCGAGAGGCAGAGGAGAAGAACAGGGAGAGGGAGGAAGAGGGAAGGGGGCGAGAGGCAGAGGAGAAGAACAGGGGGAGGGAGGAAAAAGGAAGGGGGCGGAGCCGGAAGGCAGATGGGGAGGCAGGTGCACAGGGAATGGGGAGGACTGGCGGAGGGACTCCTCCGCTAGCCCCCCCCGCCCCACCTGCCCACCGGCTTGAGCCAGAGGGCAGGTGGGGGGAGAAAGGAGGGGCACAGAGAGGACTAAAAAGCACGCCTAACCGGGAAAGCAGCAAACTCAAAACGTGGGAGGGAGGCGTGGGAGAGAAGGTGGGGGGGTGGGAGGTGAAGACCGGGGAGCGTGGGACGAGCAAACAGAGCAGTGAGAGGGGGAGACGGACCAGAGTGGGGAGAGGAGAGAGGGACGAGGGGGTAGGGATAGTAAAAGTGGAAGAACCGGGAGGCGGGCGTGGTGGCTGAGGAGAGGGCGAGAGGCAGAGGAGAAGAACAGGGAGAGGGAGAAGAATGAAGGGGGCGAGAGGCAGAGGAGACGAATAGGGAGAGGGAGGAAAGGGAAGGGGGCGGAGCTGGAAGGCAGATGGGGAGGCAGGTGCACAGGGAATGGGGAGGACTGGCGGAGGGACTCCTCCGCCAGCCCCCCCCCCCCCCACCTGCCCACCGGCTTGAGCCAGAGGGCAGATGGGCAGGAATGAAAGGAGGGGCACAGAGAGGACTAAAAAGCACGCCTAACTGGGAAAGCAGCAAACTCAAACCGGTGTCTAACCTGATGCCAAAGCGGGAGAGTTTTTCTTTTTTTCTTTTGAAGGGGGGACAGGGAGAGGGCTGGCGGAGGAGCGCCATGCCTCCACCAGTCCTCACCCTCCCCCCCCACCCGCCTTCAGGCTCGAGCCAGAGGGCAGGTGGGGGGAATAGGAGGCAAAGCAGAAGAAACCAAAAAGGAAAAAAAGGCAGCAACGCGGCAGAACATGAGACACGGCCGAGTGGCCAGACTCTCCACCACAGAAAAAAGGGGGGAAGGGGCAGAGAGAAAAGCAGTGGGGGGGGGAGGACAGCAGGGGGAGTGAGGGGCGGCCTGACGGAACAGTGGTGGTCTTTGGGGCACCAAAGCAAGCAGACACGAGAAGGTCAGGCAAGCAATGGCGTACGCACAGCAGGAAATCTTTTACGCCGGCAGCGAGACCTGCCCCACGACGCCCACGCGGACGTTGAGGGTGTACGTCGTGTCGCCTGTAGTGGCATCGGGCACAGCAAGCACAGCGCAAAGGAGCGGCAGTGTCGCTCACTGGCTGCAAAACCAGTCCTTGTCACGCTCTGCGTCAAAGCCACGCCACCAGTCCACGCAGAAGAAGCCATCGTCCACCATGGTGATGTCCTCCTCGGTACGCTGCCAATCCCGCCGGATGGCACCGGTGACAGTGTCGAGGGCCGCGCCACCCGTCGGCGGCGCCCACGTGTCACCAAGCCATTGCATGGCTGGTCGTGCCGCCGGGCAGTCGAGAAACGTGTGAGCGAGGGTCTCGAAAGGCGGGTTGGTGAGAGAGGCACAGAACAGGTGACCGCAACACGCAATTGACACGTCCAGGTTACCGTCCGCATCAGCCAGCGCGGTGTCCGGGTCAAGGAGCTTGACCGTGATGAAGGCGTTGCAGCCAAAGCAGCAGTGGAGGATGCGCCAAGCGGTGATTAAAAAAGGCCGGTGGTTGGTCGGGTCGAGGAGGCGGGTCCAGACCTGAGCAAACCCCTCTGGCAGGTCGGGGTCGCTGATCGGCGCCCCCCTGGGAGGAGGCTGGGCCTGAGCAGCAGCCTCCCCCTCGGAGCGACGCACCTGCAGGCGGTTGGGCTGCCGAGGCGCGGAGGGCCGCCCACCATTGCCATCCCTCACCAGAAAATCTAAAATAAATCACACGCGAGTGTCCGCGGGCCGCCCACCATCGCCCTCCTACACCAGAAAATGCACAGAAAATCACAGGTGAGTGTCCGTGGGCCGCCCACCATTGCCCTCCCACACCAGAAAATCCAAATAAAATCGAGCGCGAGTGTCCGTAGGCCGCCCACCATTGCCCTCCCACACCAGAACATCCAAAAACATCACACGCGAGTGTCCGCGGGCCGCCCACCATCGCCCTCCCACACCAGAAAATCCAAAAAAATCACACGCGAGTGCCCACGGGCCGCCCACTATCGCCCTCCCACACCAGAAAATCCACAGAAAATCACATGCGAGTGTCCGCGGGCTGCCCATCATTGCCAGCCTACACCTGAACATCCAAAAAAAATCACACGCACGGTCTGCGGGCCGCCCACCATTGCCCTCACATGGGGCGCTGGCAGAGACAAGGGACAGGGACAGAGACACGCAACGATCAGAGTTTACAGAGGTGAAGGGGAGAGAGGCAAGTGCTGCTGAGGGGGGTTGCATAGCAGCCCTCAGGCTTACAGGCAGGCTGCAGCATAGCAGTGCCTAGGACAAGAGTCAGACTGCAAGGGGCAAGCCTACTCAACTGGCAGTGACAAGGGACAGGGACAGAGACACTCCACGATCAGAGTGGCGTGTGGAACCCAGCGCGTCTGCCAGGGAGAAAGAAAGTCCACACAGAAATCCAAAAATAATCCAAACATAATCACACATGAGTGCCAGCGGGCCGCCTGCCATTGCCCGCCCACACCAGAAAATCAAAAAATATCACATAAGATTGTCCGCGGAGTGCCCACCATTGCCCTCCCAAACCAAACAAACCAAAACAAATCACACGCGAGTGTCCGCGGGCCGCCCACCATTGCCCTCAAACACCGGGAAAACCAAAAATACTCACACGCGAGTGCCCGCGGGCCGCACACCATTGCCCTCCTACACCAGAAAAAACAAAACAAATCACACGCGAGTGTCCGCGGGCCGCCCACCATTGCCCTCCCACGCCAGAAGATCCAAAAAAATAACATGCGAGTGGCCACGGGCAGCCCACAATGGCCCTTCCACACCAGAAAATACAAAAAAAGCAAACGCAAGTGTCCGCGGGCCGCCCACCATTGCCCTTCCACACAATAAAAATCTTAAAAAAACATCACACGCAGAGTCCGCGGGCCGCCCACCATTGCCTTCCCGCACCAGATACTCAAGAAAAATAACGCGAGTGTCCGCGGGCCGCCAACCATTGCCATCCCACACCAGAAAATATAGAAAAAATCAAACGCGAGAGTCCGCGGGCCGCCCACCATTGCCCTCCCACAACAGAAAATCCAAAAAAAATAAAAAGCGAGAATCCGCAAGCCGCCCACCAGTTCCCACACACACCAGATACTAAAAAAAAATAACGCGAGTGTCTGCGGGCTGCCAACCATTGTTATCCCACACCAGAAGATATAGAAAAAATCAAACGCGGGAGTCCGCGGGCCGCCCACCATTGCCGTCCCACAACAGAAAATCTCAAAAAATTCAAACGTGAGAGTCTACGGGCCGCTCACTATTGCTCTCACACATCAGAAAAAAAAAAAAAAACGAAAGTGTCCACGGGCCGCCCACCATTGCTCTTCCACACCAGACAATCCATAACAAATCACCCGAAAGTGTCCGCGGGCCGCCCACCATTGCCCTCGCACACCAGAAAATCTGAAATAATCGAACGCAATGTATGCGGGCCGCCCACCATTGCCCTCCCACACCACAAAATAAAAATAAACGATGTGTCCGTGGGCCGCCCACCATTGCCCTCCCACACCAGAAAAAATATAATTAATCGAACGCGAGTGTCCGCGGGCCGCCCACCATTGCCCTTCCACACCAGAATATCCAAAAAAAATCACGCGCGAGTGCCCGCGGGCCGCCCACCATTGCCCTCCCCGTAACAGTAACAGTAACAGTAACACGGGGGTTCCAGCTAAGCAGGCTACTCTTCTACTAGAGACACCCGCCGATACTCCAACACACTTAAGTACTAGAGTACCGCCGGCTCCCGGCTGATAGACTACCGCTCCCGCCGGCTGATGATGATGATGGATGTTACAGTCAGGGACACCTCTAAAGGCGTATAAGACCGTGCTCGGCGCGTATGGCCCGAGCACCTTACTGAGATGGCTGGCTGTTGGTGGTAGGGAACCCCAACTCTGTAAAGAGCGTGGGCGCACCCCTAGGTCCCCTACCGCAGCGACAGCAAACGCTTGTTGAAGAACGCATGTGGGGAAACGGAAACGCGAGGCAGGTAAATCGCAATCGCCAAATAGGTGTGTTCCTTGAATTTATACTATGTGACTGCGCAGGCCGCAGGTGTGCCTTATGCTAGTCCCCGCCGCCGCCGTGCCCGCAGCAATCTGCATGCAGGCTCCCTTCCAACAGCCGCAGGCTCCGCAACAATAGCTCCAGTAGCTCCGCTCCAATTGCATCGTCAACTCCCCAACGAATCAACGCTGTGCTGGCGCGAGGCCCGGCCCCTGTGCTGTGCTGGCGCGAGGCCCGGCCCGCACCCTCCGCTGTGCTGGCGCGCGGCCCAGCCCCTATGCTGTGCTGGCGCGAGGCCCGGCCCGCACCCTCCGCTGTGCTGGCGCGAGGCCCGGCCCCTGTGCTGTGCTGGCGCGAGGCCCGGCCCGCACCCTGTGCTGTGCTGGCGCGAGGCCCGGCCCGCACCCTCCGCTGTGCTGGCGCGAGGCCCGGCCCCTGTGCTGTGTTGGCGCGAGGCCCGGCCCGCACCCTGTGCTGTGCTGGCGCGAGGCCCGGCCCCTGTGCTGTGCTGGCGCGAGGCCCGGCCCCTGTGCTGTGCTGGCGCGAGGCCCGGCCCGCACCCTCCGCTGTGCTGGCGCGAGGCCCGGCACCTGTGCTGTGCTGGCGCGAGGCCCGGCCCGCACCCTGTGCTGTGCTGGCGCGAGGCCCCGCCCGCACCCTGTGCTGTGCTGGCGCGAGCCCCGGCCCGCACCCTCCGCTGTGCTGCGCGAGGCCCGGCCCCTGTGCTGTGCTGGCGCCAGGCCCGGCCCGCACCCTCCGCTGTGCTGGCGCGAGGCCCGGCCCCTGTGCTGTGCTGGCGCGAGGCCCGGCCCGCACCCTCCGCTGTGCTGGCGCGAAGCCCGGCCCCTGTGCTGTGCTGGCGCGAGGCCCGGCCCGCACCCTGTGCTGTGCTGGCGCGAGGCCCGGCCCGCACCCTGTGCTGTGCTGGCGCGAGGCCGGGCCCCTGTGCTGTGCTGGCGCGAGGCCCGGCCCGCACCCTGTGCTGTGCTGCCGCGAGGCCCGGCCCGCACCCTCCGCTGTGCTGGCGCGAGGCCCGGCCCCTGTGCTGTGCTGGCGCGAGGCCCGGCCCGCACCCTGTGCTCTGCTGGCGCGAGGCCCGGCCCCTGTGCTGTGCTGGCGCGAGGCCCGGCCCGCACCCTCCGCTGTGCTGGCGCGAGGCCCGGCCCCTGTGCTGTTCTGGCGCGAGGCCCGGCCCGCACCCTGTGCTGTGCTGGCGCGCGGCCCGCACCCCCGCTGCGCTCCATGCGTGCGCAACGCTCTTTCCTCCATGCACGTCGCCCATGCGACTCGTCAGCAAATCTCCCCCCCCCCGCTGTCTCACCATGGGCATGCTGCCCATACTGCCGCCCTCGTTGCATTCCTGGCCATCTGCTCTGCATGCATGGCCGTCAGGGTCGTCATGGTGGCGGCTGTTCCCCCCGGTGTCCGCATGCCCCCGCCTGACGCCGCCCCCGATAGCCCTCCCCAGACCGTTGCATGGTCGGGGGTGCAGCGCGCACGGGGGTTGAGGGTTCGGGCACCACGATGGCGGCTGCCTTCTCCGCTGTCGCTGTCGCTGTCGCCCCGCTGCTGTGCCTGGTGCTGGCCTGCGCATCAAACATTTCCCGCATATCTGCCCGCATGGCCTGCATCTCTCCCCGCATGGCCTGCATCCCTGCACGCATGGCCTCCATCTCTGCACGCATCCCCTTCACGAGATCCCCCCCTCTCGCTGCCCTCTCCGCTGCCGCTGCCTCCCCGCTGCCTGGCTGCTGCCCGCCCGCTGCCTCGCCGCCGATCGGTCCGCTGTGGGCGGCGAGGGCGGCGGCTTTCCTGATGGACGCTCTTGTAGGCGGAGGCTGTCGCGCCATCGCCATCGCTTGTTATTTAGAACTGAGCATTAGGCAGATCGAGGTATAGACTACCCCAAACAGCGGTCTCTGAGCGACATGTCTGGCAAGGAGCATATGGTCACAGAAGTGGCCTTGTCAAGGTCACAGAAGTGGCCTTGTGGCCAGTCAAGCCGACTCGCACTGACTGGAACGGTCCCCGCCTGGCAGTGCATGGCTGTCCAGCTCTCGTTTGCATGGGGCTCAGCCGGCGCCCCATGCCTCATGCATGGCCAGGTCCCACCCTCCAGGGGTGCATGGACGACAGAGTTGTCATGGAGGCTACCTGAAGACCTTCCAACGCCAGTCACCGGCAGACGAGCGACCCCGAGGATGAGCGCGGTGACGAACGCTGCGATTGGTGAAGCGGATTTACTCTGTGTTGCCTCGGCGGTCGCCACCGCTGAAGCCGTGATGGTAGCCCGCCTCCACGGGCAGCCATCTTGACCAATGTCCAGCATGCATTGACGGGCGCCAGCTCCTCCGCTCGTCGATCAACTCGACGAGATCGGTGCCGCATGGCATCCTGCATGGGGGGAGGGTAAGGGCCGTCTCCCAGCACGGGCCGCGGCAGCGCCGCGGCTACTTGCCAAGCCATGGAAGCGCCGGGCAAGCCGCTCCTGAAGTGTTCCGCCGAGGGGCAGTCTAGCAGGAGCCGGGCCAGTCGTATTTTACCCCGCTCGTCAGCGGCACGGAGATCCTCGTCACCAGCAGTGCCGCATTGCTGAGTCCAGGGCTCGGCGACGAGAACGCGCCTCCGTTAATCGCCGCGGCTGCACTCAATCACAGCGCACACCGCCGTCCCGCCGCCATCTGCTGGGTGCCCCACGACCACCACCACTTCCCGGGTCGGTGGAAGCATAGCTCGAGACTTTAAGTGCCTGTGTGGCGGCGCAATGGGCACGTACTGCACTGCACGTGATCACATACATCGCGACGCTCTCCGGCTCAGACCCGCACGCAGACAGCGACGTGCTGTGGGCACGCGAGACCCACAGGGCGACACCGCACTCGCACCACACTGACTTGCTGCTGGTATGGAACGAGGCAGGCCGCCTGCAGCTGGGGTGGAGCCCTGAGAAGCACGCCGCGCTGCTGACAGCCTTGCGCAGGGTGTACGCAGGCAGCGTCAAGGAGCCGGAAGCCACGACCCATCCAACCCACCCACCACCAGCCGGAGGTGCCACGGGCCACCCGGCATGGGAGGCAACCAAGCGGTTCAAGCAGGCGCCGCGCAAGACGCCCCATGCACGCATGGAGCTGCATGCGGCGCGCGCCCACCCCCCTCCTACCGCGCAGCCCACACGCCCCCTTGAGCCCAGGCACGCATGAGACAGCATCACCTTCACCGACGCATCGCGCATGCGTGTCAGCGCCCATGATGCGTCACCAGACGCGCAATCGTACATGCAGGCGGGAGCTGCAACATGGCGGATGCAGCACCACGGTGGCCCACTAGTGACGCTGATAGATCCTGGGCACGCGGCAGGCGGAGACACCATCAACCGCGCGAAGCTGGCAGCGCTCCACGAGGCCATTTGGGCGTCGCCTTCCACTCAACAAACGATTGCAAGTGATTGCCTGTCTACGCTCTGTCAGATACGCACGGCCGTCCACCACCCGGCGCTGGTCTGCAGGCACCGCCATGCGGAGATACTGGGGCGAATCATAGAGCTGCTCCTTGAAACAACATGGCCCCGCTCAAGCTCATCAAGGTCCGGGCGCACTGTGGGTGCGCCGGGAACGAGATGGCCGAACTAGCTGAAAAGGAAGCAGCAAGGGGGATTGATCTAGTCGACGTCACGCTGATGCATGGAGACGTGCCTCGGTACGACAAGACACACTGGCCCTTCGCAACACGTGCGCAACAGGGGCAGCAACAGGGGGACACCGTCACCACGAACGACGCACAGACAGATCCGATGGCCCCAGGAGCCGCAGCCACGCCGCCGGAGGGCGACACCCACAGCCGACCGCTGCACAACACGTCAGACGCGATCCGCCAGCACATGCACATAGTGCACCACCTGGGCGAGTCCAACACCAGCTCCATCTACTACCACCACTACAGCCAGCTGGGCAGAGTCGCTGATGGGTGGCTCAGCAACGCCTTCCTGGCACACGCGGGTGTGCCACACGGTGCACGGCGGTCAGCACGCCATGCGCAGGGGCGTGCTGTGGTCATCCAAGAGGGCACGCATGATGGGCCTGCACACGGACAGCAAATGCCCGCTCAGCCATCAGGAGGATGGAGGCTCACACATTGCATCAGGCTGCCAGCACAAGACGATGGAAAAATGTACACATCACGACACAATGCTCTGTCACGACAGACGCTGAAGTGCATTCAGAAGGGCAGCATGGGGGGCTGCATAGTCTCTTCAGACGTGGGAAGGCCAGAACTCTGCTACACAGACAGGGTACAGTGGGCTGCGTGCAACCACGTGCCAAAGTGGCTGCTGCAACGACCGCCAGGCGTAACACATGAAAACCACACCGCGTGGCTCCGGAAGTTGAAACCAGACGTGTTGCTGGCTCGCCCAAATAACCAGGAAAACCCAGAGGGGCCAGCCCAAGTCTTCATAGTGGAGATCAAGACCTGCATCGACACACGCCACACCGACCAACTCGAACACGCGCGCACGCAACACACAGACCTCGCCAACATGATGACAGCTCACAACCACACGGTGACAATAATACCAATCCTGGTGGGTGTTACAGGCACCATCTACACAGAGCACACACTCCAAGCACTCACAAAGCTTGGTGTCACAAGCGACCAGGCAAGGGCCTGCTGCCAGAAACTTCACACAATGGCAATCAACCAGCTTCACAGCATCATAGGAACACGTAGACAGCTTGAGCCAGCCGACACAAAACAAAGGCCGAGACCCCAACATCCCCTGATCCCTAGCTGGCGCTTGTGTGGGGGGAGAGGGGGGAGGAGGGCAACCTCCTACTTCTGACTCCCTGGTAGGCTGGCGCGCTGCGTGGCCTTGCGGGCTCTACTAGTAGAGCTCCCCTAGACGTGAAGTCTAGGCCTTAACTCACGCCTCGGGGTCCTCCGGGCGCAAACATGTAAAACCTGTAAAAACCGTGCACACGTAATAGTAGGATCTGGGTTACGCTGGGTTACGGGACACTTAGTGTGGGGATGAGAGGCTCTTGAGAGAGCTCTCGGCGTTCGTGCCATGAGTTGTGTTACAAGCAAGCTCTGATTGTCTCTGTCCACGGCTGCGATTCAGCCGTCCTGAAATGCGCCGAGAGCGTCAGCCGTCACCCGAGAGATGTCCCCAGGTCCGTAGTCTATCCGTCTCCTCCGTCCCCGCGCGTTGCACAGCATTTGTGGTTTCGGTGTGTCTGGTGTGTCTGGTGTGTCTGGCGCTTATGCTGAAAATCCTTGACAAAGTGTCCTCTAGCTTTGGCATGCAAATCAACGCCGCCAAGACAGAAGTGATGATTATGCCAGCAGATTTTGTCGCGGATCTGCCCACGTTTGCGCTGACTGGTGGTGAAGTGAAGACCGTCTCTGCATTTAAGTATCTAGGGAGTTGGATAACCCAGAGTGGTGGTGTGGAAAAGGAGATCGGTGTGCGTGTCGGTCGCGCGCTGGGCGTGTTTGCGTCTTTTGATAAGATTTGGGCCAGCAAGAAGATGCAAGTGCAGTCTAAGATGCGGGTTTACAACACTTTCGTGCTGCCCCACTTTCTGTACGGCTGCGAAACATGGGCCCCTACTAAAACACAACTGACTCGATTGGAGGTTGCCCACTCTAACTGCCTTCGTCGCATTCTGGGTGTGCGCCTGGTCGACCGGCACAGATTAACTTATATTCGGCAGGCGTGCGACACTGAGCTAATTGAGAGCCTTGTGGCAAAGCGATCAATGCAGTGGCTAGGCCATGTGATGCGCATGCCGGCTTCTCGTCTTCCTCGTACGACTTTTGACTGCACAATGGATGTGGCTCGGCAGCAAGGCCGGCCTCCAGCCTCCTCCCGACACTATTTTCTTAAGCTACTGATTCAGCAGCTAGGCGAAACTAGTGGCACTCGTTCTGATTGGAAGACTTTTTCGGACACGGCGTTTGAGCGTGCTCAGGATAGGGTCGGGTGGAGAGCCGTGGTGTACGGTCCGGCTGCCCCTCAGGCGCCGGCCCCTCCACCACGGCGGTCAAGTAGATTGGCAAGCGCCACTTGACCCCCTATCCCCTAGAAGCAGTTAGGACCTATTTTGGAGGCGTCGCACAATAGCTCTCCTTTTTGCTCTGGGACTACACGTTGGCAGGCAGCCGGCTGGTGGCTACCGCCCCTCACAAGTTATTGTTAGGGCCAGAACTGGACTTGGGTCTAGGCGGTGGTACTAGGACTAGAGGTAGTCTTTGCTGGAAAGCCGATGTAACTGTAACTGGTGCGCACAAGTAAGGTAAGGGTCACCGCGTGCGCACTCCTTGACGTCCAAGTACCGACCAAGATAAGGTGAGTAAGGTCACAGCGTGCGCGCTCCCTGACAAAGACAAAGCGTTCGCGCTCCCTGCAAAAGACAAAGCGTCCGCGCTCCCTGCAAAAGACAAAGCGTTCGCGCTCCCTGCACCGTGAGCAAAGCGTCTGCGCTCACTGGCTCACTCCCCGCCGTTCCCCTCCTTCCCCACTGCTGCCACAGCCAAGGCCAAGATCGTCGACGACCTGCTGGCCGACGGCGCCGTGCTGGACGAGGACGAGGCGGCCAGGGAGAACGCGTTAATTACAACCACTGAACACGCGGCCCTTGAGGGAGAGTTTCCACCTCCGCCTCCGCCTCCACCACCCCAGTCTCCAGTGCGCAAGGAGGAGCTCCCACCTCCGCTGCCGCCGCCATCACGACTGCGAGAGACTACCGCTGAGTCCCAGCTGTTGCGACCTGTTGCGGTATCCCGCGTACTCCCGGAGGTACCACGGAGGGACTGGGCGTCATTGTGGACCGCAGGCCCTCGCCAGTATCCCTGTGTCAGGCTTACCGGGACACGTACGAGCAGCTGCAGGAGGCGCACAAGAGGATCCACACGCTCCAGCAGCAAGTCGCGCACTACGCCGCGTGCAAGGAGGCGTACAAGCCGCAGCTGTACGGCAGCCACCAGGAACTCCAGGCCAACCAGGAGCAAGTGCTGGCCTACAAGGCACTGATAGAAGTGCAGAAAGGGCAACTGGAGCAGTGGCACACGTACGTGGGCAGATTCCCGCAGCCGTGCGAGCCGAGCATGTCTAGGGGCCCGCAGGCGGAGGAGCCCCGCGCACCTAAGAAGCAACGCGGGGAGCCAACAGGAAGAGGTAGGGGTTGGCAGAGGATTTTGTAATCCCAGTTGAGTCTCTAGTCGGGGCTCGGGGCAGGGACTCCATGGCCGACGCGGACATGCAAGGGGCCAACCCCCCAGCCCCTCTGCCGGTCCAGCCCTCCCTCGCAGCAGTTGATGCATTCCGCGGGGCAGCCTCCGTCATCCGTCAGAAGCTCGACTTGCTTCAGAGCTTTCCAGTCCACTCCGGGGTGGAGCAACTAGAGATGTGACAGGTCGAGCTAGTCCAGTCACACACCAAAAATCCAACAAATATATAAATAAGTGACCGTGGGCCGCCCACCATTGCCCTACCACACGCGAAAATCCACACAAAAAAACGCGAGTGTCCGCGGGCCGCCCGCCATTGCCCTCCCACATCAGAAAATCCAAAAAATTGCATGCGAGTGTTCGTGGCGATGCGTGAAGTTAACAGTCACACTCGAGTCCAACGGCAGCCAAGCTACTATTGCGAGAAATCAAATCCCAGAGAGGCGAGGCGAGCGAGCCACGCGCAGGGAGCGTGATGAGCGGCGCATGGCGCCTTGGCCAACGCCTTGGCCTTGGCCTTGGAGCGCGGCCTTGGGGCGCGGCCGTTGCACTGACGAGCGGCGCGGACATCGCGGACAGCGCAGCCGTCCCGAATGGCGCGTTGCAGAGCGAGGGTGCAACAACACAACAGCGCAATACCCTATTGCGCGTCCTTAACAACAACGACTTCAAAATCCCCCTCGGCGTAAGCCTCTCGACCAGGCTCAATGGCAAGGCCGAGGAGCTGGATGCTGAGTTTGTGGACAGGGTGTTGCTGATGAAAGGCAAGGACGGGGCTGAGCCTGGGGGCAAGCGCGCATGGCGCCCCCATGCAGTCCATGCGATCCATGCTAATCTGCAAGCGAGCGCGGCGTCTGCCAAGACAGGCATGGCCAGCAGCGGCCCGCTCATGTTCCCAAGCCCTGCAGCGGCCTAGATGCGCATGGAGCAGGGCACGGCGCGCGTGCGCGAGCTAGAGAAGCAGATCGCTATGGGCTATGTGAGGCAGGGGACTATGTGAGGCGCGTCCACGTCGCGGCCCCTGGAAACGTCATCTGGCGGCGGCTTCATTGCTGCTCGACCTCCTGGCGGCCAAGACCTCACGCCGCTCGTGAGAGCGGGATATAAATCAAACACGGGGGTGGCCTACCCACAAACAACCGGCATGGCGCTGCATGCGACCATGCAAACGTCAGCCCTCGACGGTCAAGAGAGGGCACGGGTGGAGTCGCCTCCGCTTACCCGGCGACTCTCCGCTGTGGAGCGGACTACAAGTACCAGGACTGGCACGCCCTCGGCCAGCAACAACGGGCTAGGTGTCGCACACGACCGCTGCGGGATTTTGTCACGTCGGCCCATGCATGCATGGAGATCGGCGGGACGCATGGTGGCCTTGACCCCATGCATGGTGGCTTTGACCTGTAGCAACTAGATGGACAGAGGTCCCTAGCTTGTTCGGCCGGCCCTCCTCAAAACCACGCCCTGAGGGAGCAACCTGTAAACACTGTAAACACAGCAGATCGCGGCGCTGGCGCAGCAGCAGCAGCAGCAGCAGCAGCAGCAGCAGCACACGCTGGCAGCACCAACCGCCGACCAGGGGCAGAGCCAGGGCTCGTGGGGCCGCGTGTCGACGCTGAGCTTCCCTTCTGCGGGCCAGCGGCACGTGGCCAGCGTGGGCGCCGGCGCGCGTGTCGCAGCGACCGATGCGACCAAGGTGCACAGCGGGGCCGCGGGGCACCACACCTTCCTGTGCATGCACCCTGACTGCCCCGTCATGGGCATCATAATGCAGTAGCACGCGACCGAGGCAGTGCCGGCGCCAGATCTGTGCGTGCGCATGACCAGTGACTATGTGCATCCGGTCGAGCCCGACCCGCACGGCCAGCTGCGCAGCCAGCAGCGCATCGACTTCGTGCGGCTGGCGAGTGGCACACCACCGACTCTGGCGCAAGTTGTAGCAGGTCGCTCTGCAACGTCAAAGGACAGCCAGGCCACGTCGTCGTGCGGCGGCTCGGCATCAGTGGCAAGGAAAGCCTTGTCCAGCTCCTGCCAGAAGCAAGCAGACGTGAGCGGCGTCGACGACATGGCGGCGACGATGGCGCAGCGCAAGCGCGCGCTGCACGACAGGGACCACGCCAGCACGCCAGCGGCGCAGCGATCTCGCCGCCTGATATTTGGGGACTCGCTCGGGTTGCACAGCCTGGGCGAGAACGGGCTCATGGTGACGCTCACCAACGACTACAAGCTCAAGCAGTGGGCAGCTGTGGCTGGGAGGGCAAGGGGAGTCGGGCTCTACAGGGAATCCACGGAGGGTCTGGTGCATGTGTGTGCGCGAGTGTGTGTGTGTGTGTGTGGAGGGGGGGGGGGGGGGCACGCGACACACATGCACTCTGCCAACATACCCGGCCGGCATGCAGCGGAGAGTTGGCACCGAAACGCAGCGAGTTCGGGTCCTCCCCACGTGGACCTGGTTCTACGCATGCCTTGGTCGCGTCCCTTGGGCAGAGGGGCCCGATAAGGGCTAGTCTCGGCCCTTGACCAGAAAGCAGTGACCTATATATGACATGTGTCTTATGGACGCGTCCCCCAACGTCGCCCTCCCGGCCATTGCTCGCCATGGCCGCTCTTGCGGCATGCACGGGGGTAACGTGCATAGGGGGGGCGCGTGGGGCGTCTGCTGACCCATCTGTCGCGCTTGCTAGTGTTGATGGCATGGGGCTATTGTGAGGCGCGTCCAAGTCGCGGCCATGGAAACGTCATGATCGAACGGCTTGATTGCCGTTGATGCATGGCGGCCGAGACCTCACGCCGCTCGTGAGAGCGGGATATAAATCCAACACGGGGGTGGCCTACCCACAAACAACCGGCATGGCGCTGCATGCGACAATGCAAGACGTCAGCCCTCGACGGTCAAGAGAGGGCGCAGGTGGAGTCGTCTCCGTCAACCCGGCGACTCTCCGCTGTGGAAGGGACTGCAAGTACCTGAACTGGCACGCCCTCGGCCAGCAACAATGGGCTCGGTGCCGCACACGACCGTTGCGGGATTAGTCACGGCGGTCCATGCATGCATGGCATGCATGGTGATCGGCGGGACGCATGGTGGCCTAGACCCCATGCATGGTGACCTTGACCTGCAGCAAGACCCCCGCCACTCCTGGTTCGGCCACCTGCCCCGCGCCACCCAGACCTGAAACTTCGTATGCCATTTATATATATATATATATTATTGGGACCTTAAGTCCAAGAGCGCGACTCTGGGCGCCGCGGGGCAGACCGACTTCTAGAGGGGCCCGTTTTTAGGGTTCCGGCCCCTCTGGCGTCGCCCAGACCGCCCCTAGAAACCCCTCTGTTAAGAAATTGACAACTAGTGTGTACCGGCGGGGGCGGGGATGCCACACTGAGGGCGCAGTTCGACGGCAAAGTCGAGGTACGAAAAACGGTGACCCCCAAACACACCAAAACGCGGTTTGCGTCACGCCGCGACGCTCTCCGCCCCCCAATTGAAGCGCAACACCAATGTATATGTTTGTCCCAGCACATAGCACTCGTTTTAGGACGCTTGAGCAAGTGGGCACAATGGGGCAGAGGGTGTTTGGGTCGTCCAAATCAGCCCCTCGTGGCCATCCGCGCATGCGATCGACCTAGTAATATATCATGGGACTCATCTGAGTCCGCGCGGCGTGCTGGGGCGCCCTGTGTGGCGTGTTCTGTGTGGGGCCTTGCATGGCAGACTCGAACACCGCTTCCATGGCCGCCTGGCGCAGCCCGGAGCTGTGCACCACCCCATATGGACGCTACATATCATGTGAAACAGGTCTGACACGTCGGGGTGCATGCGGCGGGCCTCCATGTGGCGATGCTGCTGCAAACAGGTGCCTCAGTTTTTAGCACACTCTCTCTCAATCTGTGCCACCCAGGCAGCATCCCCTCCCGCCCCAGTGCTGCACACAGCTACCTGACACCTATGGTCGCGCTGTGTGTCGCGCGGCAGCTGTGACTGGCCCTTGGGGGCTGCGCCAGGGGTGTGCGACGCCTCCCAAACACACACTTTCCAGTCCCCACACGCCCCCGCTGCACGCACAGCGCAGCCGCTACGCTCAAAACGACGCTAGAGTCATGCGCCTGGAGCGTTTTTGTTTCGTCCCTGGAGTTTTCAGTGTCCGAACTTGGAGTGGCGGGGGTCTCCCTGTAGCAGTAGATGGACAGAGGTCCCTAGTTTGTTTGGTCGGCCTTCCTCAAAACCACGCCCTGAGCGAGCGTCCTGTAAACAATAAACTGTAAACAGTCGATGGCATTTGGCCAGCTGGCAAGCAGTGAAAACGGGGCGAATAACAGCTTCTTCCGATTCTAGACTATACCTCTCAGATCCGATCGCGTAGAAAAAGTGCCTTGTCTCTAGTTCAAGTATTTCTTCATGTATGCTACCGGTCACAATGGTAACGTCCGCTTCATTGCAATATGCCCACCACTCGTGCGGGCTTGGCTGCTCACTGCATGACCCCAACTGGGAGTTGGACCAGGCTCGCGTACTTTGGCTCAAACATCTTGCGCCGCAGCCAGAGCATGAGCTGCTCGTCGCCCATCTGAATCTTCTCCAACGCCTTCCCGCGCGCCTTGCCCTCCTCGGCCGCCGCCTTGATCACGGACGCAGCGATGCGCGCGCTGATCTGGCGGATGTCGGACAGCTGGGGGTACACAAGGCCTGCGGAAACGGTGGGGTTTTTTGCATGGGCGAAACAAGAAAGAGAGGGAGCCTGTTACGTGTATGTGTGCCTCGTCGCGCACGGATGTCTCGTGGATGTCCAACCCGGCGGCGGGTGCACGCCGGATGGACGCCGGGCGGATGGCTAAGTGACACCGCTGCGCAACATCCACCCTTCACCACTCTGCTTATGTAAGTAGGTTGTGAGACGCGTACATTGAAGGAGACCGAAGCAAGCCGGTTGCCAAAACTCTAACCGTCTTGAACCTCCCAGCCTACCTTGCGCCAGGTCCTCATCGGTGATGAGCTCCGGCAGCTTCTCTGCAGCCGTCATGAGCATGAGGTCCGAGATCGTCTTCGTCGCACCTAGGTACGCCCCGAGGGCGATCCCAGGGAAGATATACATGTTGTTGGCCTGGCTCGCGAGGATGTTGGCCCCCCCGTAGCAGACGGGCGGCTGTGGGCTGCCGCTAGCGTAGATTACACGCCCGTTGGTCCACCGCACCGCGTCCGATGCCTCGACCTCCATCTTGGGGTGGGGGTGGGGTGGGGGTGGGGGTGGGGGGGGTGGGGGTCGGGGTGGGGTTGGGAGAGTTTGGGTGGGATGATGGCGTAGGGTGGGGGTGGGGGGACAGGCAGTGCGGCAGCGCAACACGGCACAACTCGATGCAATGCATGGTGGAAATTATGCAAGGGGTGGGGGGTGAAGGGCAGCCGTTGCAGTGCTCCTTGCGCCCCTGCAGTGCCTCCCGGGTCCCTGCGAGCCCACCGCAATGTCCATGCAGTGCCCCCCGTGCCCTACAGTTTTTTTTTCTGAGTGTCGTACCTTTGAGAAGGGGTTCGACATCGCAAACACGATCGGGCGCACGTCCGTGCACGCCTCGTTCATTGTTGACATCACCTCCTCCGTGAAGAGGCGGCCAGCGCCGGCGAGGCCGAGTAGGATGGTTGGCTGCACCTGCGTGTGTGTGTGTTTGTGTGTGTGTGTTGTTTTATGTAAGATGGGACTAGATGGTGCGCCCACTCAAATACCGCCACTACCCCGCCCCCACCCATGCGCACCCTGTTGATCACGTCAATGAGCGACACGCCCTCATAGCAAGTGTCATGCGTGAATGGACATGTAGAATGCTAACAACGACAGGTAGAATGCTTGACAGGTACAATGCTAAAAAGGTAGAATGCTTAAAGTACAGATTGCATCCCAGAAGCAAACACAAACACATACACACACTCCCCCCCCCCCCCCAACACACACCCTCTTGATCCCGTAGCAGAGCGATTCACCCTCGTGATTCGTGCTGGCGTCCCTCCGTACATAACCTCAGCTAGTGTCCCTACTCAAAACAAAAACGGCGTTCCAGACAGCCACACACACACACACACGCACCCTCTTGATGACGTCGACCAGCGACTCGCCCTCGTGGCCCGTGTTGTCGCGCGCAAACGGCCGCACAGGCAGGTAGAAGCTAAAAAGGGAAATGTTAAAAAGCAGAGATGGCATCCCAGAAGCCAACACAGACACATACACAAACACACTCCCCCTTTGCCCCCCCCCCCCCCACACACACACACTCTTGACACAGACACACAAACAAACACACACACACACACACACACACACAGACACAAAGACACCCACACACACACGCACGCACCCTCTTGATGACGTCGACCAGCGACTCGCTCGCGCTTCGTGCAGGTCGCGTCCCTCCGTAGCGCAACCTCGGCCAGTGTTCCTGCTCAAAACAGAAACAGCATTCCAGACACACACACACCCACCCTGACCCCCCACCACCACACCACACACACACACACACACACACACGTGCACGCACCCTCTTGATGACGTCAACCAGTGACACGCCCTCGTGATTTGTGTTGGCATCCCTCCGTACATAACCTCAGCTAGTGTCCCTACTTAAAACAAAAAACGGCATTCCAGACAGCCACACACACACACACACACACACACACACACACACACGCACACACGCACCCTCTTGATGACGTCGACCAGCGACTCGCCCTCGTGGCCCGTGTTGTCGCGCGCAAACGGTCGCACGTGCGCAGGCAGGTCGGCGTCGCGTGCATTTGTGATGAGCCCCTGGTTGTCAATTACCCAGAAGCGCTGCGTCGCCTCCTCAAATGTCAGGCCCTGGTGAGGGCGTTTGGGGTGGCGGTGGTGTGATGGGTGGCGGTGCATCGACTCCACACACACACACACACACACGCAAAAGTTCGCCATGACGAGTCCGTGGTAGGAGTGGATAAGTCCCGTTGGAAGTCACGACCCAGAAGCGCTGCATCGACTCCTCGAATGTCAAGCCCTGTCGGCGGCGGTTTCGGGTTAAGGGTTTGGGTAAAGGTTTAGAGTAAAGGTGGTATAGGGCTCAGGGTTCAGGGTTTAGGTGGTGCATTGCCCACCCCACACCAAACAACCAGGAGTGCAATTTGTTATCCACCACCACACTCTCTCTCTGTTTCCCCGCCTCAACGACATGCGGTGCATTCCACATCTCGGAAGCCGGTCAAAGGTATGATAGATAACATACGAGCAGGATTCCTGTCGCCTGGCAAGACCCTCCTCTTCTCTCCCCACACGGCTCCAATTCAGGCTCCCCTGTGCTCCTTTGAAAGGGCTCTCAAGGCTCTTTAGACGTCGTCAGCTGCCACGTGCGTTCGCTGAAGGGTGATGCACGCCACGTCGGCGGCACACCCTACACTCTTTCGAAAAAACGAGTCAGTCGCCCCGCCCCCGTCGCCCAGGCGCTGCCCCGCCTGCTCGCCTCCCTAGCCAGCCTCATCTTTTGGCCCCAGCTCCTAGCCCCCCGAGAAACCCTGGGTTCGCGTTATGGGACGTCGGAACGGGCGACACGGTCCACACTGCGAGCTCGCCCCTGAAGACAAATGGAACAAGTTAAGAGAGCGGCGCCGGGGCGCCGCTAAAAAACGGCGGAGCCGTCACGGGGCCGGGTTTGGTTTGCACCGGCTGTGATGATACAAACCTTGCGCAGAGAGAGAGAGAGAGAGAGAGAGAGAGAGAGAGAGGAGAGAGCGAAGAGAGCGAAGAGAGCGAAGAGAGCGAGGAGAGCGAGGAGAGCGAGGAGAGCGAGGAGAGCGAGGAGAGCGAGGAGAGCGAGGAGAGCGAGGAGAGCGAGGAGAGCGAGGAGAGCGAGGAGAGCGAGGAGAGCGAAGAGAGCGAAGAGAGCGAAGAGAGCGAAGAGAGCGAAGAGAGCGAAGAGAGCGAAGAGAGCGAAGAGAGCGAAGAGAGCGAAGAGAGCGAAGAGAGAGAAGAGAGAGAAGAGAGAGAAGAGAGAGAAGAGAGAGAAGAGAGAGAAGAGAGACACACACACCACGGACCTTTTGCCACCCACGGTCTGCCCCCGGCCGCTCGGGTCGAGCAGATATACCAAGCTGGTGCGTGTGCGTGTGCGCGTGTGTGTGGTGCGCGGCTGGGGGATGAGGTGACCCGCCCTGGCCCCCAGACATCATGCAGATAGTTTCAACACGAAGCTGCGACTGGGGTTTGGGTGACGATGGGCGAGAGCGTCCCGTGCTCCGCGCTGTGCGACGCAAGTGGTGAACCGCCAGAAACTCGCTACATCAGGCCATTGACAGGGCAACTGGGGGCAGGAAGGCACAATCTGACTGCACAGGCCTGTAGCTTATGACACAGGGCCGCTGTGGCCGGATCGGCGTGACCGTGGACGCCGCGAGCGCCGCGCTGTTGCTGCGCGCGCGCATATGCATGTGGGGCGTGCCCATGCAGCCAAGACATCCCTGGTGCCAGATCTGGGGCAACAACTCCATAACGTGTGAGGCATGAGTCATGCTGGGAGGGTGTTCACACAGGGAGAGCCAGTTTGGTGGCTGGGCATGCATTGGGCAGGGGAGTGACAGACAAAGCCAGGTTGCCGCCCTGGCGCTCCCGACCCGCCTCTACAGCAGCGCAATGTCATACTAAACTCATATGGCGAATCTACAACCGCGGAGGACGGCGGGGGTTGTGCTGAGTCAGCGGCACTGAGGGGTAGCTTCCCCGCGCCCCGGGCCCCCCCCACCGCCGCAACGCGACACGGGCGTCTTCAATACGCATATAGAACCTGCTCCCTCGCTGTGGGGCCAGCAGGGCGCGCTGGGGCGCCGACCAAATTTCACGATGGCGAGGGAAACAACTTGGCACCAACTTTCACTGAGGTCACGCACGCCCCTGAGTATTTAGACACAAGCTTTTGAGCACATCCCGCAACGATGTGCTGGGGCGGATGGCGCTGAGGGGGCCTGTACACTAACATCACTTGCAGTGGTCATTAAGGAATCCGAGAATGTGCTGTTTGCCCCCCGCGACACTGGAGGGAACATGCCGACTTGCCCCCGCAGGCGGCGGTTTTCCGCGAAAAGTGTGAAAATCGTCGAATTTCACACTTTCCGGTGCAAAATTTCCGCGATTTGCCCCCGCAATTTCCCCCCAAATTTCCCGGGTTGCCCTCGCAGCGGAGGCTGCGGGGGCTGCGGGGGCGCTAATGACACCACTGATCACTTGTGACACGGCCCCTGGTAGTTAATGACCCAGAAGGGCTGCGTCGCCTCCTTGAATGCGAGTCCATATCAGCATGGGAGGGGTGATGGGTGGATGGCGGTGGTGGGTGGGGGTGGGGGTGGTGGGTGGCTGATTGTGACGATGATGGCGGTGGCGATGGGTGGTGGGTGGTAGTGATGGTAGTGATGGTAGCGGTGGGTGGTGGTGGGTGGTGGGCCCGTGGCAGTCAATGATGACCCAGAAGAGCTGCGTCGGCTCCCCAAACGTCAGACCGCCTAACCACCCCACCCAACCACACACACGCACGCACGCGAAAACACATGCACACGCACACATGCACGCAAGCACCACCCCACCCCCCACACACACACGCACGCACGCGAAAACACATGCACACGCACACAAGCACACAAGCACCCCCCCCACACACACACACAGACGCACGCACGCGAAAACACATGCACACGCACACACGCATGCAAGCACCCACACACACCCACATCCACACACACACTTCCCTTCACACACCTGCTTGCACATTCCGGACGCAATCATGCGCGTGACGCCCATGCCTGCCGAACCCGCACCCACGACAACGATGCGCTGCTCCGTGAGCGCTGTGACTGGCTTGCCCTGCACGCTCGTGTGCGTGTGGGTGGGTGGGTGGGTGGGTGAGTGGGTGAGTGGGCACGACAACGTGCGCTGCTCTGTGAGCGCTGTGCATGCCTTGCCTGCACACTCATGTGGTGGGGGTGGGGGTGGGGCGGGGGCCGGGGCGGGGCGGGACGGGTAGGGTGGGGTGGGGTTGGGAGTGGGGTGGGTTGGGGTGGGGGTGAGTGGGGTGGGGTGGGGTGGGGGTGGGGTGGGGTGGGGTGGGTGGGGTGGGGTGGGGTGGGGTGGGTGGGGTGGGGTGGGGTGGGTGGTGGGGTGGGGTGGGGGTGGGGTGGGGTGGGGGTGGGGTTGGGGGTGGGGTGGGCGTGGGGTGGGTGGGGGGGTGGGGTGGGTGGGGTGGGGTGGGTGGGGTGGGGGGGGTGGGGTTGGGGTGGGGTGGGGTGGGGTGGGGTGGGGTGGGGGTGGGGTGGGGTGGGGTGGGGGGGGTGGGTGGGGTGGGGTGGGGTGGGGGTGGGTGGGTGGGGTGGGTGGGGTTGGGGTGGGGTGCGGGTGGGGTGGGGTGGGGTGGGGTGGGTGGGGGGGTGGGGTGGGTGGTGGGGTGGTGGTGGGGTGGGTGGGGTTGGGGTGGGTGGGGTGGGTGGGTGGGGTGGGGGGGTTGGGGTGGGGTGGGTGTGGGGTTGGGGTGGGGGTGGGGTGGGTGGGGTTGGGGTGGGGCGTGGGGTTGGGGTGGTGGGGAGTGGGGCGGTGGGGCGGCGGGTGGGGTGGGGGCACGCGTGGTGGCCAGCGTGCCCTCCCCCCCGTCGCCCACTACGCGTCCCCCCCCCGCCGCCCCGACCCACCCCAAACCAATGATTTATCCACTCAATTCAGGCGCTGGTTAGTCACCCGCCATTTGAACACATCCCACTGCACGGGCCAGACTTCGTAACAATTGTCGGGGTGCATTGCTGTCAGTAGTACAGGCATTGCCGGTATGTGTTTGTGCGCGCGCACGTGCGTTCGTGTTGAGGGAAGTGGGGGCAAGTGCGGATGTGTATGAATGTATGTTTGTGTGTGTGCACACACATGTGTGTGGGGGGGGAGTGCGCGCGTGTTTACGAGTGCACACGCATGCGTGTGTGTGCGAGTGTGTGTGCGTGTGGAGTCCCAGCAGGTCTACTGAACCCTCAATCCCTACCCCCCCCCCCCAACACACACACACACACACACACACACACCAGCACGCGCAGTGCCCCGTACAGCCCCGCGAGCGCGGTCGCGGCGGTGCCCTGGATGTCGTCGTTGAAAACGAGGTGGTGCTCCCTGCGCGTCAGGGGTGATGGGGTTGAGGCGATAAGGGTTTGGGGTATTCGGGCTTGGTTCGGGTTTGGGGGTACCTAAAGGGTAAAGGGGCAAGGGGCAAGGGTTAAGGTTGGATGGTCGCAGCAGTGCCTTGGATGTAAAGGATACTGGTGGTGGGGTTGAGGCGATTTGGGTGTGGGATTTTCAGGCCTAGTTGGGGTTTTGGGGTCGAGGGTAACGGTTACAAAGGAACGGGTTGGGGTTGGACGGTCGCAGCGGTGCCTTTTATGTCATTGTTGAAAACGAGGTGGTGGTACTTTGATGTGGTGGCAGGGCTGGTGTGTGTGGGGGGGGGGGGGGGGGGGCAGTGATTACCCTGCAAGCCGTATACAGCTCGGGGGGGGGATGGGGGGGGGGGGGGGGGGGGGGGGCTGGTGGTGGCGGTTGTAGTCCAGTGCTTCCTGGATATATTATTGTGAATTGATTTATGCCGGCCGATGCAAGTCTAAGGCATCCCTAGTGATCCCCCCAGTTGTTGGTGCTGCACAGGCTCATGATGATGAAGTTTACAGTTGTGTGTGGCGCACCTACAGGCAGCGTACCCGACCTTGCTCGGTGTATAACGCCCGAGCGCAACGGCCAGGCGGCTGGCTACTGGTGGTGGTGGGCTAGTGGGTCGAGGCCGGACCTAGACACGGCACTCGGCCCCAAAATCTGACTCCTCCCTGTGAGGGCACGACCGGTGTTCACAGGCTTGCAGGATCGTGTCCCCTAGACCTCCACCGTAATAGCAGCAGAGATCCACACCCCGATCCACACCTCACCCCTCACACTCAACACCCTAGAGATGAAAATACACACACACACGCGCACCCCAAACGCCGCTCCGCCAGGTCAATCAAGTCAACGGTCACCAGTGATTTCCTTTCTGACTGTACGCAGCCGGGCAGAGAAGGCTGTAATCACGCTGTCATCTCAACCATCAAAATCACTCGACGGCTCCCGCAGTCCTGACACCAACGAGCCCCCCCCGCCCCCTCTCTCACACACACACACACACACAAACACAACTGTTGGTATCCAACTGAAGGGAGTCAGTCGAGATGGCCTAGCAGGCAGCTCAAGTGCTTGGCGGTCTGCTCACCCCTCCCCTCCCCTCCACACACCCCTCAACCCCCCTCCACCCTACCCACCCCCCACCCACCTTCCAACCCACACCCTACCCCCTTCCCCCTGCCCCCATCTCCTGCCTCACCTGTATCGGCCGAGCAGCGTGAGTGCGTGGTTCATGCTGAAGTCCTCAAAATGGAGCACCACGGAACCCCTCCCTCATCTTACAATGCACGTACAGTTTACAGTATGCATTCCCAGGGGGGGAGGAGGGGGTTGAGAGAGGGCGCTGCGTCATAATTGCTAGCTAGCAACCTGATTCTTGCGTCACCTGTATCGGTCGAGCAGCGTGAGTGCGTGGTTCATGCTGAAGTCCTCAAACTGGAGCACCGCGTTCGGCCAGCGCGCCATCACGGCTGCGACAAACTCGTCCACGACGTCGTAGTATGCGGCGCCGGTGATGCGGCGCTGAGTGTGTGTGGGGTGGGGCGGTGTTTTGTGTGTGTTTGTGCGTGTGTGTGTGTGTGTACTGCGGCGCCACGCCACCATGCACCACAGAGAACCTCCCATCGCCATGGCCCCCCTTCAGCACCCTTCGCCCCCCTTGACACGCTCCAAACTACACAGTCCAACTCTCCCCCACCCTCACCCACCCACAGTCGACAACCCGCCCACGCTCCACCCCCACATGGAGCTCGCCGTCCCATGTGCGCGCCATGCAGGCCCATGCACCCCTGCCCCATGCGCCTCCCGCCCATGCGCCCCTACGCGCGCCCACCCCATGCTGGCCCTCCCTTCCCCCCAGCCTTTCCTCCCCGCCCCTGCCTCCACCCCCTGCCTACATCATCGCCCCATGGACTTCACAGGCCCGTGGAGATGATCCGCCTCACCACCCGCCACGCCCCAGCCTTTCCTCCCTCGCCCCTGCCTCCGCCCCCTGCCTACCTACATCATCGCCCCTTGGAGTTCAGAGGCCAATGGAGATGATCCGCCTCCCCATCCCTGCGCCCCTGCCTACGTTCATCATCGCCCCATCGAGTTCGTGGGCTCATGGAGATGATCCGCCGCTGCCCCCTATCCCAGGCCCGCCTACATTCGTCTGTCGCCCCATCGAGGAGCTGATCCGACGTCCTCTAGGCATGCCTACACCCGAATATCGCCCCATGGAATTAATCGGCCCATGGGGAGATGATACGCCGCGATTGAAGTTGAAGTTGGTTGGCCAGAGTGGCAACCCCACCCGCCATGTGATGTACCCCTCTTAGCGCTGATTGGTCACCCGCTGTAGACCGACACACATGTGCCATTTGACCTCTGGAACATTGCTTGTACTTTAGTACGGGTAGTGCTGTTGCAGTCATGTAACACTTTGGAATGGAATGGACTGTGGGTGGGTGGGTGGGTGTGCGTGCGTGCATGCGCGCGTGCGTGAGTGCGTGCATGTGTGGGTGGGTGGGAAGGGGGGAAATGCGCCATGACAGCTGCGACAAACTCGTCCACGACGTCGTAGTATGCGGCGCCGGTGATGCGGCGCTGTGCGTGGGGGGGGAGAGGGGGTGTAATTGTGGGTGTGTGCGTAGCTGTGTGTGTGTGTGAGTGTGTGCGTGTGTGTTGTGTGCGTGTGTGTGTGTGTGCGCGTGCGCGTGCGTGCCCATCCCTCAACTTTAAACTTCCACCTTGCACAGCCCCATGTAAAAGGAGTTGTCGAGCAGCTGATGGTTGTTGGTGCCGAAACCCGAGCCCCCCCATCCACCCACCCACCCACCCACCAACACACACACACACACTACCCGCCCACATACGCGCACGCACGCATGCACGCACGCACGCTCGCACACACACAAATAAGTAACTTCGACCTCGCGCAGCCCCTAGTAGAAACAAAAAAACTAAAGCTTCAACCCACACCCTTGACACTAAATCCTGAAACCTAAAACCCCAAACCAGCTGCTGTGGTGCCTGAACCTTGAACCATCAACCATGCACCCCCTTGTGGAACCCCAAATTACTGCGGCCACCCACCGAATTTTGGACCCTGGGTTGGAAAACTCTCGCATGCTTGTGTTAATCCGTGGCCTTGCGGCCCGGGACCAGTGATTTTGTTTTGGGCCCCTGGGAGCAATATGGCTACTGACGATCCCATCAGATAGAGCTCAACCAACCAAGTTGCTTGATGGTCTGACGATCCCATCAGATAGATATCGCTAAGAGCCTCAAATGATATATATTTGATGGTCAACGGTTAACGCTAAGGCAGCGGTCAAGGCGGTCAACGGGACATTGGTCCGCTGGCCGGCGCCCAGAAAATAACTAAAAAACTGGGGGGGAAATCACGGCCCTCGACCCTAGCCCCCCGGCACCGCCCCAATTACTCCACACCTTGCGCAGGCCCATGTAGAAGGGGTCATCGAGCAGCTGCTGGTTGTTGGTCCCCACGTCGAGCACAACGGGCAGCACCTCGGCCGGCGAGAAGCCTGTAGGGTTTACGGGTTTAGGGTCGAGGGGGAAAGTGTTGGTGGTTCAGTCATTTGCGCCACGTTGGTTCTTGGTCCCCGGGTCGAGCAAAACGGGCAGCGCGTCATCCGGCGAGAAGCCTGCGCTTTTCGTGATGGGTCGCCCAAGCATGCGCACGAGTGTGTGTGTGTGTGTGAGTGTTCGATTATACAGTCTGTTGAACACTCATGTTGGTCTTTTAGACTTCTGTGTGGGGGCGCGGCGACGCAGGGGTCACAGCTTGATCGAAAAGCCGAGCCCGTTGACTCCCCGAGCGCCGAGGATCCGCGCGTGTGCGCCGTTGATTACACAGTCTGTTGGACCCCGGGCTACTAACACGAGGGTGTATTATTGTCAAAATATGTGTGCAGGAAAGGCGTGTTTGCCCCACCTGCAGCAGCGCAGTACAGGTCAAGCTTCCCAATCGGGATCCCGAGCCCGTTCACTCCGAGGTCTCCCAACCCAGACCTCAGACCCCAGATCTAGACCCAGACCCAAACCCGGGCCTGCCAACCCCCACACCCTGACCTGCGGCCTACGGTCAACGGCTAATTAAACTGACATGCAGCCGCGCAGTACAGGTCGAGCTTCAGAATCGGGATCCTGAGAGCCCGTTCACTCCAAGGTCTACCAACCCTGACCCCAAACCCCAGACCAGATATCTAGACCCAGACCCAACCCCGGGCCTGCAAAGCCCCACACCCTGACCTGCGGTCAACTGCTAATGAAACTGACCTGTGGCCGCGCAGTTCAGAATGAGCTTCCCAATTGGGAGGTCGAGCCTGTAAACGTCGTGGTCTCCAAAACGCAATCCAGACCCAACCCCCGGCCAGCAAACCTCCAAACCCTGACCTGCGGCCTACGAATAAATGTACATTGTAAATATAGACCTGCAGCCGCGCAGTACAGGTCGAGCTTCCCAATTGGGATCCTGAGCCCTGAGCCCGTTCACGCCGACGTCTCCAAAACCAAATCCAGACCGAGACCCGAGTCAGCAAACACCAACATTCTGACCTGCAACCTACGGTGAACTGTAGATTGTAAACAGACCTGCAGCCGCGCAGTTCAGGTCAAGCTTCCCGATCGGGATCCCGAGTCAATTCACTCAGGTCTCCCAACCCCACCCCAGACCCCAGACCCCAGACCCCAGACCCCAGACCCCAGCCCCAGATTCCAGGTCCCAGACCCCAGACCCCAGACCCCAGACCCAAGACCCCAGGTCCAGACCCAGGCTCCAACCCGGGCCTGCAAACTCCCACACCTTGACCTGCGGACTACGGTTAACTGTACATTGTAAACTGACCTGCGGCCGCACAGTACAGGTCGAGGTTGCCGATCGAGATGCTGAGCCCGTTAACGCCAAGGTCTCTGAGTCCAAGGATGCGCACAAGTGTGCAAGTAACAAGTAACACGGGGTTTCCAGCTAAGCAGGCTACTCTTCTACTTGAGACACCCGCCGATACTCCAGCACACTTAAGTACTAGAGTACCGCCGGCCCCCGGCCGATAGACTACCGCTCCCCCCGGCTAGACTACCCCAAACAGCGGTCTCTGAGAGACATGTCTGGCAAGGAGCATATAGGAGAGGACCTTCCTCAGGGTCACAGTAGAGGCCTTGTGGCCAGTCAAGCCGGCAGAGCCGACTGGCGCTGACTGGAACGGTCCCCGCCTGGCAGTGCATGGCTGTCCAGCTCTCGTTTGCATGGGGCTCAGCCGGCGCCCCATGCCTCATGCATGGCCAGGTCCCACCCTCCAGGGGTGCATGGACGACAGAGTTGTCATGGAGACTGCCTGAAGGCCTTCCAACGCCAGTCACCGGCAGACGAGCGACCCCGAGGATGAGCGCGGTGACGAACGCTGCGATTGGTGAAGCGGATTAACTCTGTGTTGCCTCGGCGGTCGCCACCGCTGAAGCCGTGATGATAGCCCGCCTCCACGGGCAGCCATCTTGACCAATGTCCAGCATGCATTGACGGGCGCCAGCTCCTCCGCTCGTCGATCAACTCGTCGAGATCGGTGCCGCATGGCATCCTGCATGGGGGGAGGATAAGGGCCGTCTCCCAGCACGGGCCGCGGCAGCGCCGCGGCTACTCGCCAAGCCATGGCAGCGCCGGGCAAGCCGCTCCTGAAGTGTTCCACCGAGGGGCAGTCTAGCAGGAGCCGGGCCAGTCGTATTTTACCCCACTCGTCAGCGGCACGGAGATCCTCGTCACGAGCAGCGCCGCATTGCTGGGTCCAGGGCTCGGCGACGAGAACGCGCCTCCGTTAATCGAGCCCCACAAGTATGCGTGTGATTATAATGTATAATGTATACAGTCCATTGAACACTCGTGTTGGACCATTAGACGTGTTTGTGTGATCGCGCGCGGCAGTGCAGGGGTCGCAGCCAGCGCACCCCACAACACCCGGAAATAAACTGACCTGTGGCCACGCAGTACAGGTCAAGCTTCCCAATCGGGATGTCGAGCCTGCTCACCCTGAGGGCTCCAAAACGAAATCCAGACCCAAACCCGGGCCAGCAAACCCCTGGACCCTGACCTGCTGCCTACGGTGAACTGTAAATTGTAAACATACCTGCAGCCTCGCAGTACAGGTCGAGCTTCCCGATCGAAATGTCGAGCCTGTTGACTCCCAAAGCCCCGAGGATGCGCGCGTGTGACCCGTTGATTACACAGCCTGTTGGACCCCAGCCAACTAACACCTAGAGCGTAATATTGTCTGATTATGTGTGCAAGAAGGGCGTGTTTGCCCCACCTGCAGCAGCGCAGTACAGGTCGAGCTTGCCAATCGGGATCCCGAGCCCGTTCACTCCAAGGTCTCCGAGTCCGAGGATGCGCAAAAGTGTGCGTGATTATAACGTGTAATTTATATAGTTCGGTGAGCACTCGTGTTGTCGCAACCAGACGTGTGTTTCTGTGTGCGCGTGCGGCAGCGCAGGGGTCGCAGCCAGGGCACCCCACAACACCCGGAAATAAACGGACCTGCGGCTGCGCAGTGCAGGTCGAGCTCCCGATCAGGATCCCGAGCCCGTTCACACCGAGGTCTTCAATATGAAATCCAGAACCAACCCCGGGCCAGCAAACCCCCACACCCTGACATGCGGCCTACAAATAACTGTACAGTGTAAACTGACCTGCGGCCGCGCAGTACAGGTCAAGCTTGCCAATCGGGATGCCGAGCCCGTTCACTCCGAGGTCTACAATACGAAGTCCAGATCCAACCCCGGGCCTGCAAACCCCCACACCCTGACACGCGGCCTACAAATAACTGTAAAATTTAAACTGACCTGCAGCTGCGCAGTGCAGGTAAAGCTTGCCAATGGCGATCCAGAGCCTGTTCACTCCGAGGTCTCAGGTCTCCAAAATGAAATCCAGAACCAAACCCGGGCCAGCAAACCCCCACACCCTGACCTGCGGCCTACGAATAACTGTAAAATGTAAACTGACCTGCAGCAGCGCAGTACAGGTCAAGCTTGCCAATCGGAATGCCGAGCCCGTTAACTCCGAGGTCTCCGAGTCCGAGGATGCGCGAGCCGTCCGTGACAACAATCGCGGCGACGTTGTCTTGCGGCCAGTTCCATGCCATGGCGGCCTGCGTGCGTGAGCGTGTGCGCGTGTGGTCGCTGTTACAGCCTGTCGGACGCCTGTGATGGCGTGTTGGGGAGGAAACGGAGACAGAAAACCCGATGTTGGAAGTTTAAAGAGTGCGTGTCGAGGGGAGGATGCGCGAGCCGTCTGTGACGACGATCGCGGCGATGTTGTCTTGCGGCCAGTTCGCTGCCATTGCAGCCTGCGCATGTGAATACGGTCGAGTTCACATTCTGCCGGGCGCCTGTGATGGCGCATCAGACTTTTGGCGTGTGTGTGGGAAGGTGGGGGGGGGGGAGGAGGCGAGCTGTTGGTGATGGCGCGTGTGGTCGCTGTGACAGCCTGTCGGACGCATGTGATGGCGTGTCGGGGAGGAAACGGAGACAGAAAACCCGATGTTGGAAGTTTAAAGAGTGCGTGTCGAGGGGAGGATGCGCGAGCCGTCTGTGACGACGATCGCGGCGACGTTGTCTTGCGGCCAGCTCCATGCCATTGCAACCTGCGCGTGGGTAAACGGACGAGCTCACAGTCGGTTAGACGCCTTCAATGGCGCATCAGACTTTTGGCGTGGGTGTGGGAAGGTGGAGTGAGGGGAGGAGGCAAGCCGTCGGTGATGACGATCGCGGCGATGTTGTCTTGCGGCGAGTTCCGTGCCATTGTTGGCTGCGTGTGTGTGCGTGCATGCGTGCGTGCGTGCGCGCGTGCATGCATGCGTGCATGCGTGCATGCGTGGGTGCGTGCGTGGGTGGGTGGGTGGGTGGGTGGGTGGGTGGGTGGGTGGGTGGGTGGGTGGGTGGTGGGTGGGTGGTGGGTGGTGGGTGGTGGGTGGGTGGGTGGTGGGGTGGGTGGTGGGTGGGTGGGTGGGTGGGTGGGTGGGTGGGGGGTGGGGTGGGTGGGTGGGTGGTGGAGGGGGGGATTGTGTGGGGAGGGGGGGGGGTGGGGGGGTGCATTTTGCAGTCTGCCAGACGCCTTTGATGGCCTGTTCTACGAGGAAAACGAAACGAACGGAAAACTGTGATCAGATGATCGATCGAGGGGGGGGGAGCATACATGCCGACACACGCACACAAGCACCCCCCCACACACACACACATCACATCATCATACACCACCCCGTATCACACCCACCATCTCTTCCTCGTCGTCGGCCGAGAACAACATGCCGCGTGGGCGGCGGTACAAGTGGTTCCTGTTGATGCACATGCACACACAAACACACACGCACACACACACATGACACACACCATCTCTCCCATGTCGTCAGCCGAGAAGAACATGCCGCGCGGGCGGCGGTACAGGTGGTGGTAGTTGACGCACGCCCAGCCGACGGTCGGCGTGTAAATGATCGGCGCAATGTCGACAAAGTTGTTGATCAGGACCTGGAAGGGGGGTGTCCGTTACTTAGATCAATCTCACTGGTCTCCACTGCGCTCACTTCAGGGAGGCATGTGCAGAGGAGAGTCAGGTGGTACAGGTCGTGGTAGTTGACGCACGCCCAGCCGACGGTCGGCGTGTAGATGATCGGCGCAATGTTGACAAAGTTGTGAATCAGGATCTACGGGGGGGGGGGGGGCAAGTTTTTAACATGTATCTGGGGCAGTTGCCCCAATTGGCCTCTTAGATGGGGTAGTGGGGGGGGGGCTCCCCAGATGTGTATTCGCATGGGGTGGGGTGGGGGGTCACGTACGGGGGGTGATGCCTCTAGTGTGTGTGTGGTGCTACTCAGGTTTTTCCAGGTGTAGCTGCGGAATTTCCAGGTGTAGCTGCGGAGCAAGTGGTGGTAGCTGACGCACCAGGCGTGGGTTAAGGGTTGATAATCAACCTTGGAAATCTCTCCCGCAAGCTCAAAACGCGCACACCTTGTAGAACATCACCTCGTTTCGGTCCTGCAGCTGCAGCAGCAGGGTTAGGGTCAGTACTGTCATGAGCGCCCCCGCAGCCCCCGCAGATCCCGCTGCGGGGGCAAACCGGGACGCTTCGGGGCAAACTGCGGGTGCTTACCGCGGGAATTTTGCTCCCAAACATGTGAAGTTTGACAATTTTCACACTTTTCCGCGCAAAAATGCCTCATGTTCCCTCCTATGTTGCGGGGGCAAACAGGACATTCTTGGTTTCCTTAATGACACCACAGGTTGGGGTACAGGGTCTAGTGCAGGGTAACGTGTGGGGTTTAACCCCCCTAGAAACCCCTACACGTGCATCCCCCGAATTCAAATGTGCGTACCTTGTAGAACAGCGTCTCGTTTCGGTCCTGCAGCTGCTGCAGCAGCTTCCACCGACGGATCATCTCGTTGCTGACGCCGCCGACCTGCACGTTTTGGTGTGTTTATGAGAGACAGGGAGAAAGGGAGACAGGGAGACAGGAAGACAGGGAGACAGCGAGACAGCGAGACAGCGACAGGGCGACAGAGCGACAGAGCGACAGAGCGACAGAGCGACAGAGCGACAGAGCGACAGAGCGACAGAGCGACAGAGCGACAGAGAGAGACAGAGAGACAGAGAGAGAAAGATAGAAAGGGAGAGAAAGAGAGAGAGGGAGAGAGAGAGGGGGGGAGAGGGGCAGCGCATATGCTCACGCGCCCTTTGCCTGCACGCTCCTACACACACTCACACACACACACATGCATGCATGCATACATACACACACACATTCCCCCACACACACACACACACAAACCCAACCTACACCTTTGCATCATTTTCGCTGATCCTGTACGCGCGCTGGTACCCCTCCATGAACCGCCTCTCCTGGGTCTCTAGCGTGAGACAGCGCGGGGGCACGAGGCCGCGCAGTCCTAGGCGGTCGCGCTCGCTGTAAGGGAATGCGGTGCCCTGGCGCATGGTGGGTTGTGGGATTTGGGAGGAGTGGAGGGAGGGAGTGACCGGGAGGAGGGGGGGAGGCACTAGCCCTATGTGGTCATGCTTTCCGCATGGGCATGCGGTGCCCTGGCATTCTGTGTGGGGGGGTGATTTGAGGGACCCAATGTTGACCAACGCGCGTCTAGGGCAACAGCAATGCGGGAAAGAGGCCAATGGAGGATCAGCTCTGGTGTGGATGTTGTGGTCGAGGTGAGGGTGGTGGAGCTGGGGGGGAGTGAGTGAATGGGGGGGGGGCAGCCTAGGGCGGTCGCGTTCGCTGTGTAGGAATGCGGTGGCCTAGTAGATTTTGTGGTGATTTGTTTTGTTTAGAGACCAACCAACACCAACACCAAAGCAACGCAACGCAGCCTAGCTAGGCAGCAATGTGGGAAAAGAGTCGCGGGAGGAGCAGCTCTGGTGGTGGTTGTGGTGGTTGGGTCTCCAGCGTGAGGCAGCGCAGGGGCAGCCATATGTGGTCGCAGTCATATGTAGTCACGCTCGCTGCAAGGGAATGTGGTGCCCTGGTGGAAGGTGTGGGGGGAGGGGGGGGGGCAGTTGTCGCGTGCCTGTCAGCACACGCGTGCAAACACACACACACACACACACACACACACACCTTGTTGTACCATGCGTCACGCAACAGCTCCATGCCCTGCGTCGGCACCATGAGTGTGTGTGTTTGTGAGTGCTTGCGCCCCCACCCCGCCCAATACCGCCTGCGCTACAGAAAGTTAGGGCTACCCTCTGAAGGGGACACGGCGGCAGGGCATGAAGGCGCTGCTCTGGGCCTGTTTTTGGTAGCACATATCGTATGCTCGGGACCATTTTGAGTGTTTGTGGGGGGGGGGGGGGGGACACGCGCACGTGCACGTGCACATGCACATCAAGCGAATTAATGTGTGTGCGCGCATGTGTGTGTGCGTGTCTGTGTGCATGCATGTGTGTGGCAGCCCCACCTTCTTGTACACAATGTACGTGGGTGGGTGCAGCGCCGGCTCATACGGGGTCCCCGGCGAAGGGTCCATTTCTGTTTGGCCCCGCGAGCGCACCAACGTGCCCGTGGCTGGAACCACGATGCCCTCCATCTCTGTCGAGAAGGCGCGCACAGCGGGCCCAACGGCAGCGGCGGCTGCAGGGGCGGCGGACGCATGTGGCAGGGGCGGCTGCGGCGGGTCGCCTGGGACGCCTGCTCGCGTGCATGCGGATGAGCATCATGCATGTGAGAGCGGCAGTACTGAGGGCGGCCGTGAGGTGTCTGTGTGTGGGGGGGGGGCTAGTGAAGCACGCATGGGCGCAAGGAGGCGCATGGAGAGCATATGGAGGGCGCTTGCCGCATGCACCCAGGGGGACACACAGGGACCGCGCCACTGGCTGTCCATGCTTACCCGTGTTGGTTGCGCCTGTTATGCCTGTGTGGCAGCCGCGCATCGAGCTGTTGTAACACCCCCCTCGGATCGACCGCAGCAGCGGCACCGCATCGCATGCCGTGCGCAGCATCGCGACGCTGTCGTCGTGTCGCGCACGCTGTCAGATAAGTGGAATCCTCCAACAGAGTCTCTCCAACAGTCGACGTTTGGGCCCAGGTCACACAAGGGCATCCTAAATCCAACACTACAAACCGATGGTTTCACAACCTTGTTCATAATGACATCTGGGGAGACGGGCCTGCGCTGAGCGAAGGGATCGGGTGAGCTGTTGCATCCTTGCTCGCAACAGTTTCGATCTCTGCCCCCTGCACCTTGTCGGCCCTGATGAAAAGCCTACTGATACTTTTCTCCAGGGAGTGTTTTTCACGCAATCGGACACACGCACATCCTCAAGGGCAAGTGGACACCTTCAACGACCGCGTCCGCTGGAAAATAGCAGTGCCCAGTAGCACTGCCCAGTAGCAGTGCCCAGTGCGCCCGTGGTAGTAGGAGCAGCAGCAGGAGCAGCAGCAGCAGCGGCAGCACGCGAGCGCGCCTCGGCTGTGCCCATGCTGGCGCCGTCCGCATGGCGCTGCATGGGTGCGCGGCCACCCGGCTGCCCACCCCGCAGCAGCCTGCTGGCGGTGCATGCGGGCATCAGGCGCCCCACGGCAGGCCTGGGCAGGCCCATGCTGACGATGACGCCTGCCAGCAGTCGTGGTGGTGGTGGTGCGCGTGTGCCGCAGCCGCTGAGGCGGCCTGTCATCGCAGCAGCCATGCAGGAGGGGCATGGAGAGGGAGGAGAGCCTGCTGGTCGCAAGTCGAGCAGCTTCAAGGGTGTCCGCTGGAACAAGCACTCGTCAGCATGGACGGTGTACCTGTACAACAAGGAGACCAAGCGCCCACATCCCAGCGGGTAATACGCCTCCGAGGAGGACGCAGCCAGGGCGCACAACTGCGCGGCTGTTACGCTGCTTGGTCTCAACACCGAGCGCAACTTCCCGGATGAGGTCATCACTGAGATGCCTGTGTCACTGGGAGACGAGCGGAGGGAGAGCAAGACCTCGCGCTTTCACGGCGTCTCGCGGAACAAGTTACAAATTACACGGGGTTTCCAGCTCAGCAGGCTACTCTTCTACTTGAGACACCCGCCGATACTCCAGCACACTTAAGTACTAGAGTACCGCCGGCTCCCGGCCGATAGACTACCGCTCCCACCGGCTAGACTACCCCAAACAGCGGTCTCTGAGAGACATGTCTGGCAAGGAGCATATAGGAGAGGACCTTCCTCAGGGTCACAGTAGTGGCCTTGTGGCCAGTCAAGCCGGCAGAGCCGACTCGCGCTGACTGGAACGGTCCCCGCCTGGCAGTGCATGGCTGTCCAGCTCTCGTTTGCATGGGGCTCAGCCGGCGCCCCATGCCTCATGCATGGCCAGGTCCCACCCTCCAGGGGGCATGGACGACAGAGTTATCATGGAGGCTGCCTGAAGACCTTCCAACGCCAGTCACCGGCAGACGAGCGACCCCGAGGATGAGCGCGGTGACGAACGCTGCGATTGGTGAAGCGGATTTACTCTGTGTTGCCTCGGCGGTCGCCACCGCTGAAGCCGTGATGGTAGCCCGCCTCCACGGGCAGCCATCTTGACCAATGTCCAGCATGCATTGACGGGCGCCAGCTCCTCCGCTCGTCGATCAACTCGTCGAGATCGGTGCCGCATGGCGTCCTGCATGGGGGGAGGATAAGGGCCGTCTCCCAGCACGGGCCGCGGCAGCGCCGCGGCTACTCGCCAAGCCATGGCAGCGCCGGGCAAGCCGCTCCTTGTAGTGTTCCACCGAGGGGCAGTCTAGCAGGAGCCAGGCCAGTCGTATTTTACCCCGCTCGTAAGCGGCACAGAGATCCTCGTCACCAGCAGCGCCGCATTGCTGGGTCCAGGGCTCGGCGACGAGAACGCGCCTCCGTTAATCGAGCCCTAAGTCTCCCGGAAGAAGGGTGCAAAATCATGGAAGGTGGACCTGTATAACCCAGAGACACAGCGCAGTGCGCTTATCGGGTTCTACTACTCCGAGGAAGATGCAGCCAGGGCGTACGACTGCGCAGCTGTGAAGCTGCTTGGTCTCGGCACCAAATGCAACTTCCCCGATGAGGTCATCAGCGTGCCATCTGCATTCCTGGGAGATGCGACGACCTCGCACTTCTACGGCGTCACCTGGCACACGATCGTATCAGCATGGCAGGCACAGTTGTACATCCCAAAGTCCAAGCGCCTGGGGCACCTGCAGGACACGAGCAAGACGTACATCGGATGCTACAAATCCGAGGTCGACGCAGCCATGGCGTATGACTGCGCAGCTGTGGAGCTGCACGGCCCAGATGTGGCCCATGCGCAACTTCCCGGGTGAGCCTATTATCAAGGCGCCCGAGTCACTTGGCTCAAGGACTCGCGGTGAAGCGGGCAACCCAGGCTTGCTCGGCAGCACGCTCAATATCCCAACCGGTCGAGAGCAGGCGTTCTCGCACGGCAGTCTCCTCGGTGGCTGCGGGACGACAAGTCGGAGCTGGGGCCTGGCCAGTGTGAGGGCAGCTGGACCTGGGCAGCTTGTGGGAAGTGGATGAGAGTTGGTGCGGGTGGATCCCAGGTGTAACAGCACGGCACCAGCTGCCACTCTGTTACTGCAACAACTGCAGCAACCGCAACAACCATCGACCATCCTCGCCTTAGCCACTATCGCTAAGCCCTGCCACTATCGCTAAGCCCTGCGACGGGCTGCGGATGGCATGGCGTGGGGAAGGGGCTTGATGAGCGGAGTGGCATGTCGCCATGGTTCGCGAACCGTGGCAAGCCGCCACTTATCCCGAACCGTGGCAAGCTGCCACGTCCGGCCAAACCTGCGTGAATACTATTTAGGGGCGGCCTCGCCGCATTGTAGGAGACCCTTTGTAACTGAGATACATCTACGCCTCACTGTTGGCCGTCAGCAGAGTCCGAGTCCAATTCGACCTCTGCCTGCGACTGCTTGCTTCCCGACTACCTCGAAGCCTGAAGACTACTCCGCCGCCTCCTTCCGCCACCACACCCTTAGTCGCTAGCGAGTAGTGGCCCGTGGGTCTCACACTCTCCTAGCTAATAGCTGCCTGCCCATAGCGAGGGGGTACGCTGTGACACCAGGTCCATGGTGGCCACTAGTTGCACCAAGCCTTTCTAGCTCCTCGGCAGCTCCTCGGCAGCTCCTTGGCAGGCAAAGATGGTGAGGAGGCGGTGTGCGTAGAGAGAAGTTGCGAGGGCCCCGTCCCAACAGCAGGCAGTTGTTAATGTAGCACGCCGGACCCCCCCTGCCCCTGGGCCGTTTTGTGTACTCAGATGCAGGTCTCCTCAGACCCAGATAATTGACCGCCGCTGGCGCTGGTACCAGCGCCAGCTGCATTGCTAGTAGAAATGCGCCTGCGTTATTTTCTGTCTGTCGGCAGCTGCTGCATGACCTGTCCTTTGTGCATGTCCTCCTGCCTTCCGTGGGTGAAAGCTAGCTGGCAATGTTGTGTGAGCGATTTCGGGGCAGCCAGTGCAATTGCGATTGCCCCAATTGGGGCACACGAGCAGATGCGGGCTCGTCTGCTGCCAATATGGCGCAGTGGAAGGCTCCGTTGCTAAGATGTTCAGCCTCGGCAATGAGAGGTGCAAGTCACTTGCACATCTTCCAAAGTAACGCAGGAACTGCGCTTTTGGAACTGCGTTACGTAGCATTGGAGCGTGGTCACAGGTAATTTTGGAGCAGCAGGGCACCACGCATGTTGTTTGGAGCAGCAGGGCACCACGCATGTTGCTTTCACAATCACATAGATGTTACAGTCGTGTGTGACCCGCCAACATGTGAGCGGTCAAGAACGCATTTATTCGCGTTGCTTTAAATTACAGGGCCTCCGAACTAGCGTACCTACTCCCCGCCCCCACCCCTGCCCCACGAAGCTTCCTAATCGACATACTCTGTAGAGCGCAGCTTGCGCGAGCGCGCGCGGCTGTCGCCGTCCGGCCCCCCGTGCTGCGTGTAGAAGAGCACGCCCATCGCGACGATGAGGCACGCGAGCAGCGCGGAGAGCGTGAACCCGCCATAGTGCTGCACCTGCGATGACACGGGACGGTGACACTGGCACTCGGACGTTTCATAGGCGAGCGCGCCAATCATGCTTATTGACACGGGGCTGTGCTCTCTGTCCAAGCCTATCCTGGTGCATGAGACAAGCTTCGTATGGGCCCCACCCTACACAAGGAGCTAAGCTAGACCCGTGACATGCGAGTTTAGGCATGTTTCACAGGTTTTACATGTACGCGACCGGAGGACCCCGGGTCCTGTGCTGGCCTGCGAGGTACGGCACCGTGGCGGGCACGAAAACGAGGCTGATGGGAGTCCGTGTGAATGCGGGGGGCCAGCCGTGCGCCAGCAAGAGGGTGGATTTCCACACACACACACACACACACACACACACGTACATACCCACACGCACGTTCTCACACACACACACACACGCACAATCACACACACCTGCGCGTAGCCAAACACGCCCTCGAGCGTGACGACAATCACGTCGTTGAGCCCGTCGCCGTTGAAGTCGACCTGGTGGGTAAGGATGACGGGTTTTAGGGTCCAGGGTTTTAGCGTTGAAGGTTCAAGGGGTTTGCGGGTTGGGGTGACGGGTTGCGAGCGTGGTGACAATCACGTCGATGCTCCGTTGATGCTCCGTCGATGCTCTGTCGACCTCGACCTCTGGCGGAGAACACAGTTTTCTTAAAGATGAAGGGTAGTCCAGTAGTTTTAGGGATTTCAAGGTTTAAAAGGGTTATAAACCTTGTAAGAGCTTGGACGTCGAATTGGTGCAGCGGTCGCCCGTGCTCCGACACGAGCACACACACATACACACATGCCCCGCTTGCAAACCATCCGATCACACACACACACACACAAAACACACACACACACGCGTGCGCACACACGCACACATTCACGCACATACACACGCACACACACAGCACAACCCACCACAATGAGCGGCTGAACCGGCGGAGCCGGCAGCCACAGCACGTCGAGCAGTCGCCCGTGCTCCGAAACCAGCACCGCGGCCTCGCTGCCGGCCGCCAGCACCGTCGTCGGCACTGCGTGCCGGTGCAGAGCCATCACGGATAACGTGGGCACGACGGCACCGCCACCTGCGGGGTTGCGCGCGGTGCGGGTTATCGCGCGGTGCGGATTTGCACGCGATGCAGGGTGCCGGGGGGCGCGCGGCGCGGGGTGTAGGGCGGCAAGGGACTGCCTGTTGGTGCAGAGCCACCACGGAAAACGTGGGCACAACGGCGCCTCCGCCTGTAGGGTGGTGCGCAGTGCGGGGTTGCGCGCGGTGCGGGGTCGCGCGCGGTACGGGGTGTGGGGCGGCGCGAGCCTGCATGCCGTTGCAGAGCCATCGCGGACAGCACGTGGGCACGCCGGCGCCGCCGCCTGCGGGGTTGCGTGCGGTGCGGGGTCGCGCGCGGTGCGTGGTTGCGCGCAATTCGCACGTTGAGGGGTGCGGGGTGGCGCGCGCTTGCCGGTGTGGGGCGGTGCGGTGCGCGTGCCGTTGCAGAGCCATCACGGAGAGCGTGGGCACAACAGCGCCGTCGCCTGCGAAGTTGCACGCGGTGCGTGGTTGCGCGCGGGGCGGGGTGGTGCGGTTTGGCAAGCGGTGCGGGGTGGCGCGTCGGTGCAGCACCATCACGGAGAGCGTGGGCACAACACCGCCGTCGCTTGTGGGGTTGCGCGCGGTGTGGAGTGGCAAGCGGTGCGGGGTGGCGCGGGGTGGCGCGTCGGTGCAGCACCATCACGGAGAGCGTGGGCACAACACCGCCGTCGCTTGTGGGGTTGCGCGCGGTGTGGAGTGGCAAGCGGTGCGGGGTGGCGCGGGGCGGCGTGTCGGTGCAGCACCATCACGGAGAGCGTGGGCAGCACCATCACGGAGAGCGTGGGCACGACGGCGCCGCCGCCGGCGGGGTGGTGCGCTGTGAGGGGTGGCGCGCGTTGCTGAATGACGCGTGCTGCGCGCCTTCTGGGGTGCGGGGTCGCGCGCGGTGTGGGGCGGCGCGGGACCGCGTGCTGGTGCAGCGCCATCACAGACAGAGTGGGCACGACGGAGCCGCCATCTATGGGGTGGTGCAGGGTGGAGCGCGGTGCAGGGTGGCACACGGTTGGGGTGGCGCACGGCTGCCAGCACTGCCACGTCCCCTGAAATTAGACGACCTGTGCCCTGAAGTTAGACAACGTTTTCCGTCCCCCCAGTGTCTGTCCAAAGGCATCCACGAATCAAGTGTCTAACCTCCGTTTCCTACCAAGCTCTGCCCCCTCCCCCCTCCAAATCACCCTACCGCCGTCGCCGCCGCGTGTCGCGGTCCGCCCGCACAGGAAGTAGTTTTCCCACACATAAAAGAACCCCCCCACACACACAGACCCCCCCACCACACACCGCCACCACCCAGTGATTCTCCAACTGAATCCCAGAAATCAGGTGTGTTAGCCCTGCGCCCCCCCCCCTTCCCTCACCGCCGCCGCCGTCGCCGCCGCGTGCCGCTGGCCATCCGCTTGGGAAGTAGTTTGCCCACACGTGGTCGCCGCGCCCGTTGACTGCCGACAGCAGGCCCTGCGTGCGTGCGTGCGTGTGTGTGTGTGCATGTGTGTGTGTGTGTGCAAGCAGATTGCTTGGACTGGGAGAGGGGAAGAGGGAAGTTATTTGCCTACACGTGGTCTCCGCGTCCGTGTTGTCTGCCGACAGCAGGGCCCTGGGAGATGTGTGTGTGTGTGTTTGTGTGTGTGTGGCTGTGTGTGTGGCTGTGTGCGTGGCTGTGTGTGTGGCTGTGTGTGTGGCTGTGTGCGTGGCTGTGTGTGTGGCTGTGTGTGCGATTGCTTGGACTGGGTGAGGAAGCGGGAAGTAGTTTGGCCACATGTGGTCGCCGTGCCCAATGCTTGCCGTCAGCAGGCCCTGGGTGTGTGTGTTGTGTGCTTGCATGTGAGTGTGTGTGTGTGTGTGTGGGCGCCATCACATCGATTGCAATGAGGGGGGGGGGCGAGGAGAGGCATAGGAAGTATGGATGTCCGTTGACTGTCGACAACAGGCCCTGCGTGTGTGGTCATATTCAAACGGATTGGAATGAGGAGAGGGGGCAAGAGGGGGGCCCGTGTGCGGGCACTCCCGCACACACTCACGCAGGCACGCACCTCCACCTCCGCCCCCCCCCCACACACACGCACACACAAAATCCTCATCTCACACTGCACACACTCCGCGCCCTCCTTTGTCTCCCCCGTCCTCACACACCTTGCTGTTTGCAAAAAAATACAAGCAAGTGCTGTGCCGAGTGCGCCCGGTAGCCGTGCGACAGCTGTGGCAGCCTTTGCAACAACTGTTCGTCTCCCCCGACTTTTCGTCTCGCCTGTCTCCCTGACCGTTCGTCTCCACAGTCTTCCCACGCACCTTGCTAGTCGCAAACACGACGAGGCCGTGTTGTGCCGAGTATAGCCGTGCGAAAGCTGCCGCGGCGTTTATGTACCCCCTTTCGTCTCCTCCTGACCTTTCGTCTCCCCAGTCTCTTCCGACTCTTTCTCCCCATGCACCGTCCCAAAGAACCTTGCTAGTTGCAAACACCACAAGCCGTGCTGCGCTGGGTGCGCTCAGTAGCCGTGCGAAAGCTGTGGCGGCCTTCTTGTACCCCCTTTTTTCCCCCCCTAACATGTATACCCTTTCGTCTCCCCGGTCTCTTCCAACTCTTTGTCTCCCCATGCATCGTCCCCACGCACCTTGCTAGTCGCGAACACGATGATGCCGTGCTGCGCCGTGTGCGCCCGGTAGTTGTGCGACAGCTGCGGCAGCCTCTGGAACAACCGTTTGTCTCCCCCGTCTCCCCCGGCCTTTCGTCTCCCCTGACTCCCCGACTTTTTGTCTCCACAGTCTCCTCACATACCTTGCTAGTCGCAAACACGACGAGGCCGTGTTGTGCAGAGTGTGCCCGGTAGCCGTGCGACAGCTGCGGCAGCGGCAGCAGCACAGGCGTCGCGAGCTCGTTGCCCTCGTGTTCGACGTCCTCGTCATCAAGCAGCTGCAGTGTTTGTTTGTGTGTGTGTGTGTGTGTGTGTATGTGCGTGCGTGTGTGTGTGTGTGTGTGTGTGCTTTTGTGTGCGTGTGAAAAACCAAACCCTTTACCCAAAGCTCTCGACCCTGAACGCTCCGAGAGTGCGGTGTTGTGTGTGTGTGTGTGTGTGTGGTGGTGGTGGGGGGGGGGGGGGGGGGAGCTCGGTGCCCTCATGTTCGACGTCCTCGTCGTCGAGCAGCTGCACGGTATGTGTGTGTGTGTGTGTGTGTGTGCGTGTGTGTTGTTTGTGTGTGCATGTGAAAAAACAAACCCTCAACCCAGGAACCACTGCCCCCGCCTCTGCCTGCCATACTGCTCACACCCCACACATCCCACGCCCCTCCACACACACACACACACACATACACACACCTGTGCGAGGGCGTTGCCTCCCGACAACCCGCCCGCCATGAAGCGGTTGGTGCGGCACACGTTGATCCGGAAGAGCGGCTCGCGCGGGGGGATGCCGCTCGTTGCGGTCGCGATGCAGTGCGAACCCTACACGCGCACGTGCGTGCATTTTGTTGTGTGTGTGTGTGTGTGTGTGTGTGCGTGTGTGTGTGTGTATGTGTGTGTGTGAGTTTGGAGGGGGGGCATCATCATCTCCATCCATAGATGTGCCCATTCACTGGTCACTGGTCCTAACACTCAGCGCACGCGGCGGCAACGTACCGATGTGCACTGTATCGCCTTGCACGATTTCACGACATGAGCGGCTGTGTTGCGGTGCACAGCATCTCTACATAGGTACCCCTCCTAGGTAACCCACGCCCAATACTGAAAGAACCCGCGCATGGGCGGTGGTGAGGGCACACATGCATGCTGTACCGGGTGGTGCACATTGTTGTCAGCGTGCGTGTGCGCGTTGTCGTCAGCGTCAATGTGTGTGGGGGTGGGGGTGGCGGTGGTGGATCACCATCATCAGATCAACAACATGTCCATAAACCACACCCACAACTGAAAGAACACGCGCATGGGTGGTAGGTAGGGCACACACACGACGTACCGGGTGGTGCGCGTTGTCGTCAGCGTCGGTGTCGTCGGACGCGCTGCTTGCACCGTGGAAGACCTGGGGGGTTGTGTGTGTGTGTGTGGGGGGGGGGGCGATTTGATTTGATTGGGGTTTGTGGGGAGGGAGGACGCCAGATCAACAGGCGGCTTTGGTGTCGTCGGACAAGCTGCATGCACCGTGTAAGACCTGGGGGATTTGTGGCGGCGGACGTGGTGGGATGGATGAGTGTGTGTGTGTGTGCGTGTGTGTGCGTGTGTGTGTGTGTGTGTGTGTGTGGTCGACGAGCGTGAAACCAGCTTGATTGGAATGAGGAGAAGGAAAGGGGCATTCCGGCATTGAACCCGCAGTCTCCATCAGTGACGCAGAAAATCATGGCATGATCGCAGTCTTGCGACGCGAAAGTGGAAAACGACGATTGTCACACACACACACACACACACACACACACACACACATGCACGTACACACACATGCGCGCGCACACACACACACACACACACGCACACATACACCTGAACATGGTCCACCACTCCATCCCCATTGATGTCTGCATGCAGCTTGCACACGCGTACGCACACACACACACACACACACACACACACACACACACACACACACACACACACACACACGCAAACACACACACACACAAACACACCTGAACATGGTCCACCACTCCATCCCCATTGATGTCTGCATGCAGCGCGCCACGCGGAAGGTGCAGCTTGCACACTGTGCGGCCGGTGAACAAGTGGATGACCTCGATGCCCTCCTGCGTAGGAGAATGTGTCAAGTGGATTTGAATGAATGCAATTGGTTAATTCAATTGAATTGAATGCACCGAGAACTGAATTGAATGCGGGATGAATGCATGTTTACATGTGCGTGCACACACACCCACGCACGTGATCGTGCACGTACACACACGCACACCCACACGCACCCACACGCACGCGCGAACGCGCGTACACGCACACACAAACGCGCACACACTTCTCGAGGCGCGCGACAATGGCGGTGGTCGTCGTACATGGACACATATACACACACACACACACACACATACACACACACACACACCTCGAGGTGCGCGACAATCGTGTTGGTCGTCATGTTGCTAATGTGCATGGACACACACACACAAGCACACACACACACTCACATACACACACGCACCCGCACGCACACACGCCCCCCATCCACACACACACACACACGCACACATACCTCGAGGTGCGCAACAATGGCGTTGGTCGTCATGTTGCTGGTGTGCGAATGTTGCCCGTGGTGACCCGCATGGCTGGGGCCACCGCCACCGCCGCCTGTGGGCACAGGGGTGGGGGAGGGGTGTGGGGTGTGGGGTGTGGGGTGTGGGGGAGGTGTGTGTGTGTGGGATGTGTGTGGGGGGGAGGGAGCAACTGGAACGCATGAGCCGGTGTGTGCGTGTGTGCCGTCATGTTGCTGGTGTGGAGGTGGTGGCTAGCGCGGCTGGGGCCACCGCCGCCGCCTGTGGCGGACACAAGGGAGTGGAGGAGGGGCAGGCGTGGGGTTGGGGAGGGGCAGGCGTGGGAGTGGGGACAGGTGGGCGGCATGCGAGCCGGTGTGGGTGCCTGTTGCTTGTGTGCGAGTGGTGGCCGTGGTGGCCCGCGTGGCTGGGGTCATCGCCACCTGGGGGGGGCAAGGCATGGGGGGGGGGCGTGTTGTGTTTGCAGCTTGTGATAGGCTGTGTGTGAGCCTGTGTCGTGTGCGTGCTGTGCCTGTTGCGTCGTGTGTGCGTGTGTCGTTTGTGGGTGCGTTTGGGTGTGTGCATGTATGGATGTGTGTGTGTGTGTGTGTGTGTGTGTGCCTGTGCGTGAGCCTATCTCTTGCGAGCGTCCGTGTAATGTGTGTGCGTGTGGGTTGTGTGCTTGTACCGCAGTCACGCTTGGCCTTTGCGGGGGTCTGATGATGGCCTGATTTCATAAGTTGTTTTGTGCCTTTGCGGGAGAGGGGGGGGGGGGGGCTGCGAGAGAATTTTACCTTTTGTGCCGTGTCTGCGGCAGCCTGTAGAACGTCTGGTCTCGTGTTCGAATCTCAGCGGGATTTTTGTTGCCTTTGCGGGGCGTTTTCAGACTTAATTTCACGTTTGCGGTGCCTTTGCGGGGCGTTTTTTGATTTGATTAGGCGCAAAGGCTTAGCGTGACTTCAGTATGCACACAACAGGCCACCACAAAAGCTTCAACACGCGCACTGCGTGCAGAGAAATCATGGTGGCAGATGTCGGCTACGGGTCTAATTTTGACAGCTGCCGGTTCCCTTCGCTAGGGTGCGCATGCACAGGTCACATACGCCAACACAGGCGTCTGACTTTCACAACAACAGCACGCACCCGGCCCAGAAGCAGCGTGCTGGTTGTGCCAATTGTGCAAACGTATGCGCATCTGTGACCACACCAGACCACCCTACAACCCAACCCCTAAATCCTTGACCCTTCACACACGCACCCGGCCCAGGCGACGCACCACCGCCGTTGTCCGATGCAGCTGCGTTGAGACTGTTCGTGCCCAGGCACACACTTGTGCGTTTCTGCTCGCAACATAAAACCCTTTAACCCTTTTACCCTGAACCCTTGACCCTAACCAACCCCTTGACCCTAACTAACCCCTTGACCCTAAACACACGCACCCGGTCCAGGCGGCGCGTCTTTCCCCTTGGCCGCAGCCGCGTGTGGTTGTGGCCCCCGTAAGCGTCGCTGCCCTAACCCCTGAAACCTAAAACCCTCGACCCTAAACACACGCACCCGGCGCGTCTTGCCCCTTGGCCGCCGCAGCCATGTTAAGGTCGTGCGTGCTTACCCACACACGTGAGCGCATCTGCGCGCACACCAGACTCTCCTAAACCCTGAACCCTAAACGCCAAACCCGGTGACATACACCATTAACCCTACCAACCCTATGCACACACCCGGCCCAGGCGGCGCGTCTTTCCCCTTGAACGCAGCCGCGTGCCAGTTGTGCCTGTTAGCCACGTGGGTGCGGCCCTCGTGTGCGTCGCTGCCCGAACCCCTTACCTCTCAACCCTCGACCCCTAACACACGCACCCGGCCCAGCAGGCGCGTCTTTCCCCTTGGCCGTGGCTGCGTGCCGGTTATGCATGTTGGCCACGTGGGTGTGGCCTGCATGCGCGCCACTGCCCGAACCCCTAACCTCTCAACTCATTACCCCTGACACACGCACCCGGCCCAGGAGGCGCGTCTGTCCCCTTGGCCGCAGCCTCGTGCCGGTTGTGCCTGCTGGCCACGTGGGTGTGGCCCTCGTGCGCATCGCTGCCCGAACCCTCAACCCCTGAACCCTTAGGGTCAAGGGACCCTAAACACACACGGCCCAGGCGGCGTGTATTTCCCATTGGCCGCGGCCGCGCGCCGATTGTGCCTGTTGGCCACGTGGCTGTGGCCCGCGTGCGTGTCGCTGCCCAAAACCCTACAACCCAAACCCTAAACCCTTGACCCCTAACACACGCACCCGGACCAGGCGGCGCGTCTTTCCCCTTGGCCGCAGCCGCATGCCGGTTATGCCTGTTGGCCACGTGGCTGTGGCCCGCGTGCGCATCGCTGCCCTAACACCTCAACCCTAACCCCTGAACTCTTGACTCTTCACACACGCACCCGGACCTAAACACAAACCCCTTCGCCCCTAACACACGCACCCGGACCAGGCGGCGCGTCTTGTCCCTTGGCCGCGACAGCGTGCGGGTTGTGCCTCTTGGCATCGTGGCTGTGGCCCGCACGCGCGTCGCCGCCCCAACCCCTAATCCCTGAACGCCTAAATCCTAACACACGCACCCGGCGCAGGAGGCGCGTCTTTCCCCTTGGCCGCAGCCGCGTGCCGGTTGTGCCTGTTGGCCACGTGGTTGTGGCCCGCGTTTGCGTCGCTGCCTCCAGCTGCCTTGCCGCCGATGACAGTGGAGGAGCGTGCGGAGCCGCGCGCGCCGGCGGTGGCCTGCGTGCGGAGTGTGGGTGACGTGCTGGTTTGACGTGGTTGCTGGTTGGCGGTTGTTGGTTGGTTGTTGGTTGCCCACATGGTTGTGGCCCGCGTGTGCGTCGCTGCCCCCTCCTGCCTTGCCGCCGATGACAGTGGAGGAGCGTGCGGAGCCGCACGCGCCGGCGGTGGCCTGCGTGCAGAGTGTGGGTGTCGTGTCAAAACGTGTGGCTGTTGGCTGATTGTTGGTTGTTGGTTGGCTGGCTGTGCTGTGCCGCGCCTGTTGCTGCACGCACACACGCACGCGCGCGTGCACACACACACACACACACAACCAACCAACCAACCAACCAACCAACCAAGCGTTACATGAGGCCGTCCGCATGCACCGGCAATGCCTGTACTACTAACAGCAGTACACCCCGGCAATTGTTACGAGGTCTGACCCGTGCACTGGGATGTCTTTCGAATAGCTGGTGACCGACCAGCGCCTGAATCGAGTGGATAGTATCCTTGGTTTGGGGGGGTCGGGGGGTTGTCTCTGAGGCACTGGCATCTAACTAAAGGCTTCCTGACTCAAGGCTTGCTGACTGTGACCACCATCATCATCATTATCTACTTTGTTGGCTGGCTGCTCCCGCATTGGCTGCCATCTCTCTGAAAATACCATTCCACAGGCGTGGGAACCTCGTGAGGGTGAGCCAACCGGGAGGCCGCCTGCAGGCTAGTACCACAGCAAGCTCGGGGACGGTTTTCAGCTGGGACTCCGGTGGGGACTTGGCGTACTCCTTCTTGGCCTTGTCAAACTGCATTGTGACGGCAGTCTTGGCGGTGTGCAAACATGTAGGAGTCGAAAATGTCTTGGACATTCTCACGGTAGGAGGTGATGACCCCACCTTGGTAGGGTATCACGTCTGGTCGTCGGTGCATGAAGAGGGCGGCGGTGGCTGGGAACATGGGTTCGGCGAGCGGGGAAGGGGAGGGGGGGGGTTGGAGGAGGCAAGGGGGGAGAAGGATAGGGGTTGGGAGGAATCGGAGGAGGCATGGGGGGGATCAGAGGAGGCGTGATGGGCAAAAAGGGAGTGGGAGGGGGTTTGGGAGGGATCGGGGGAGGCGTGGGAGGGATCGGAGGAGGCGTGGGGGTAAGGGGGGAGAGAGGGCGGGGTTGGGAGGGATCGGATGAGGCGTGGGAGGCAAGGGGGGAGAGGGAGCGGGGTTGGGAGGGATTGGAGGGGGCGTGGTAGGGATCGGAGGAGGCGTGGGAGGCAAGGGGGGAGAGGGACAGGAGTTGGCAGGGGTGGGGAGCGGAGGAGTGTAGGTGGGGTGGCGGCGGACGAGGGATCCAATGAACAACAATCGGTGTTTGTTGATCGTGACGATGATAGGAGTGGTGGGAGGGTGCGCGGCATGTAGCTTGGCAGTGGAGATTTGCTCCAAGGTGTGGCGGGAGGGGGCTTTCAGGCGGCGGAGAAAGCGGTTGTGGGTTACCTCGAGGCGGTGGATGTGAGTTTTGTTTAGCGTCCAGGTTTGGCAGCCGTACAAGAGGGCGGATACAACAAAGGCATTGTACAGGTTGATCTTGGTGGTGAGGGTGATCTCATCTGATTTCCAAAACCGTGGGGTGAGGCGGGTGAAGGCGTACCATGCGGAGCTGATCCGGCGTGATATTTCTTCGTCGAGATGACACACACACACACACACACACACGCACACACACACACACACACGCACGCACGCACACACAAACACACACACGCTTACATGCACACACACATGCATAGAGTGCGCCATCAACGGCGTCCGACAGACTGTAAATTTGACCACACACACCTGCCCCGCGAGCGCCTGTTTTTGCGCGCCCGTCGCTTCCCGGTGCCGCAGGAAATGGGCCTCCTGTGTGTGTGTGTGTGTGTGTGTGTGCGTGTGTGCGCGTGTGTGTGCGCCTGTTTCTGTGCGCTTGTCGCCTCCCGGTGCCGCAGGAATTGGGCCTCCTGTGTGTGTGTGTGTGTGTGTGTGTGTGTGTGTGTGTGTGTGTGTGTGTGTGTGTGTGTGTGTGTGTGTGTGTAGGTGTGCGTGTGTCCGCGCGCCGGCTTTTGCTTGCCCGGCGAGCGCCTGTTTCTGTACGCCTGCCGCCTTCCGGTGGAGAAGGAAGTGGGCCTTCTGTAAGTGCGTGCGAGTGTGTGTGTTTTGTACGTGTTTGTCTGTGTGCGTGTGTGCGTGTGTATGTGTGTGTGTTTGTGTCCGTTTGTGTGCGCGTGTGTGCGCATGCGTGCAAGGGCCTGTTTCTGCGCGCCGGTCGCCTCCTGATGGCGAAGGAAGTGGGCCTCCTATGTGTGTGTGTGTGTGTGTGTTTGTGTGCGTGTGTGTGTGTGTGTTTGTGCGTGCGTGTGCGTGTGCGTGTTCTGTGTGTTTGTCTGTGCATGTGTGTGCGTGTGCGTTTGTTCTTGTTCTTGTTACTGTTACTGTATCTGTTTCTATTTGCGTTTTGTCTGCGTTTACATTAGCGTTTGCCTAGAAGAGAGTGCATGGCCTGCATTGAGGAAAGCGAAAGGCCTGCCACTGATTGCGTGTGTGTGCCACGTGTGTGTGTGCGTGTGGTGGGTGGTACGTGCATGGATAGCCCCACCCAACGGCAGCGTGCACACACATACTCAGACACACAAGACACACCAACAGACACAGACACACGCGTGCGCGCACGCACACACACACATGCAAAAAAGCACACATGCACACAAGCACACACACACACACACACACACAGATGCACACACGCAAACATGCACACAAATACACACACACGCACACACACACACGCAGGCACGACGCATATGGGCATGCACATGCCCCCCCCCCCCACACACACACCACCACCACACACATATGCACACATACAAACACACACACACACACACACAAACACACAGACACACACGCACAGAGCCACGTGTCTGATGGGTGCGTCCACACACACACACACACCTGCAGCCACGTGTCTGATGGGTGCGTCCACGCGTGCGGAAGCACGTCCAAGACACTCTGACGGTATTCTCTGGTGACGGGGGTTGTGGGGGAGGGTGTGGGTAAGTAGGTGGGTTGGGTCGGATTACATACCGTCAGACGCCTTTGGCGGCGTTTTTTACCATGCGGGGGAGTGTGTGTGTGTGTGTTTGTTTGTGTGTGTGTGTGTGTGCGTGTGTGTGTGTGTGTGTTCACGACACGCACCTGCACGACGCCTCCCCAAAGTGACGGCCCTCCACGACCTCGGCATCGAGCTTGTAGTTGTGCTGGGGCTGCGTGTGTGTGAGCACGTGCGCGTGCGTGTGCGCGCGCGTGTGTGTGTGTGTGAAATTGTCTTTCCCCCAAGCCAAGCTCCCCAGCAAGCGTCTCCAGGTCATGGTGGGTCCGTTTTTTCTTTTTTTACGAAAACGAAAATTCCACATTCCCCCCCCCACACACTCCACACTCTGAAGCTCCCCAGCAAGGGTCTCCGGGTGTCCCGGTGGGTCCGAACGTGTTCATTTTTGTTTGCATCAACACACAAAAAAAAATGAACTCCACACTCTCCCTCCCACACATCACACCTGCAGCTCCCCGGCCAACATCTCCAGGTCACGGAGGGTCAAATCATATTCATTTTTATTTGTATTAAAACGGAAACGAAAAGTTCACTCTCCCCCACACACTCCACACTCCACACCTACGGCTCCCCAGCAAACATCCCCAGGTCACGGTGGGTCCGATCACATTTATTTTTATTTGTATTAAAACAAAAATAAAATCCACACTCCGCACTCACTCCACACTCCACACCTGCAGCTCCCCAGCCAACGTCTCCAGGTCACGGTGGGTCTGATCATATTTATTTTTATTAAAACAAAAATAAAAATCCAGTCTCCCCCCCACACTCCACACTCCAGACTCTGAATCACCCCAGCAAGCATCTCTAGGTCACGGCGGGCCCGACCGTGTTCATTTTTACTTGCATGAACACTTGAACAAACAAAAAAAACTCCACACTCTCCCCCCCACACTCCACACTACACACCTGCAGCTCCCCGGCCAACGTCTCTAGGTCACGGCGGGCCCGACCGTGTTCATTTTTACTTGCATGAACACTTGAACGAAAATGAACACTCCACACTCTCCCCCCCACACTCCACACTACACACCTGCAGCTCCCCGGCCAACGTCTCTAGGTCACGGTGGGTCCGATCATATTTATTTTTATTAAAACAAAAATAAAAATACACACTCTCCCCCACACACTCCACACTCCATACCTGAAGCTCCCCAGCCAACGTCTCCAGGTCACGGTGGAAGTCGGCCGGGGTGTGGTGCCAGCGCTCCTCGCCACGCCCGCCCTGCGTTAACAGGTGTTGCGTGTGTTGCAAGGTGTTGCGGGTGTTGCAGGTGTGTGGGTGTTGCAGTTGTTGCAGTTGATGCAGGTGTTGCGGGTGTTGCTGGTTTTGCCAAGTGTCTGGGTGTTGCAGATGTTGGAAGCGTTACAGGTGTTGCAGGTGTTGGAGGTGTTGCGTGTGCTGTGGGTGTTGCAAGTGCTGTGGGCGCTGCAAGTGTTACAGGTGTTGCACCAGCGCGTGGCGCCAGCACTCCTCGCCAACCCCGCCCTGGAGAGGTGATAGGTTGCGGATTGATAGTGCGAGGAGCGCAATGATGATGGTGTGAGGAGCGCGCTGCCGGGCAGTCCATGCGGGCGGTACGCGGTGCCTCCTACTATCCTTAACGCTCGACCACTCAAGCTGACCCCCACCTCCAGGGCATAGTACGGGAGGTGGCTCCACACAAACACACTCGCGCACACACCCACACCCACACCCACACCCACACACGCACAGACACACACACACACACACACACCTCTAGCGCATAGTACGTGAAGTGGCGCGTCACGGACGCGCCGCCGCCCCCCTCCTCAACGTCCTCAAGGTCGTCAGTCTCTTTCGCAGACCTGGAGAAAGGGCACAGAGACAGGGGGAGGGGGTAGATTCAGAAAGCTGAAGAAAGGAGGGGTGGGGTGTGTGGGGTGGGGGGGATTCGGAAAGCAGACAGCGGTTGGGACGACGCGCCATCGCAAGCTGCATCAACGTCCTCAAGGTCGTCCGTCTCTTCGCAGACCTGGAGAAAGGGCACATACAGGGGGACGGGGTAGATTCAGACAGCTGACGAAAGGGGGGGGGGGGGTGGAAAGGGGGCAGGGGGTGATTCAGACAGCAGACAGCGGTTGGTATGACGCGCCATCGCCAGCTGCCTCAGCATCCTCAATACTGTCAGTCTCTTTCACAGACCTGAGTGTGTTGTGCCGTTCTCTGCCGCATGTCCTCCCTTAGCATTGTCGTCAGATAACGGTCCCCACCCCCACCCACCCCATCAACATATCTCCATCACCGCCCCTTGCAGCCCAGCCAGTCCGGACCCAGTCCCACACCCACCGGGCACGCTGCTGTTCCTCAGCCACCATCCGTATCACCTCCCTTGGCACACCTATCGACCCATGCCGTGCATCAACCCCTCACACCCCGACCCCCACACATCCACAACCACCGCGCACGCTGTCTCCTCTGCCTCTATGGCCGCATCCCCTCCCTCAATACGTCGTCGTCAGAAAACGCCTTTCCCTCTACACACGGACACTAACACTACACACTAGCACTGTGATATCCACCATCATCGACGCAACATCCACATCCAGTCCCCACACCTCCCCACACCCACCGCGCGCGCTGTCTCCTCCGCCTCTATAGCCACATCTCCTCCCTTATCACGTCATCGTCAGAAAACGCCCTACCCTCTACACACCAACACTAGCACTACACACTATAAGCACCATCCACATCCAGCACACACAACTCCCCACACCCACCGCGCGCGCTGCCGCTTCCTCTGCCTCCATCCGCATGTCACGCCTTGGAACGCCCCTCGACCCACACTGTGCATGAACCCCACACACCCGGGCCCCCACACATACACACCCACCGCGCGCGCTGCCTCTCCTCTGCCTCTATAGCCGCATCTCCTCCCTCATCACGACGTCGTTAAAAAAACGCTCTGCCCTCTTCCCACCAACACTAACACTACACACCAACACACCATCCGCATCCAGCGCCCACACCTTCCCACACCCACCGCGCCCGCTGCCGCTCCTCAGCCTCCAGCCGTATCTCCTCCCTTAGCACGTCATCGTCGGAAAACGCGCTACCCGCGCCGCCGGCGCTGCCCACCTCAAGACCCTCGCCCTCGGCGTCGCCCTGTTGGGTAGGGAAGGCGAGGGGCAAGGCAGCCACATCAGGCGTGGGCGTGGGCGTGGGCGTGGGCGTGGGCATGGGCGTGGGCATGGGCATGGGCGTGGGCGTGGGCATGGGCATGGGCATGGGCGTGGGCGTGGGCGTGGGCATGGGCATGGGCATGGGCATGGGCATGGGCATGGGCATGGGCATGGGCATGGGCATGGGCATGGGCATGGGCATGGGCATGGGCATGGGCATGGGCATGGGCATGGGCATGGGCATGGGCATGGGCATGGGCATGGGCATGGGCATGGGCATGGGCATGGGATGGGCATGGGCATGGGCATGGGCATGGGCATGGGCATGGGCATGGGCATGGGCATGGCATGGGCATGGGCATGGGCATGGCATGGGCATGGGCATGGGCATGGGCAAGGGCAGGGCAGGGCAGGGCGGGGGGCAGGGGGGGGGCGGGCAGGTTAGAGCAACCTCGAGACCCTCGCCAGCGGCGTCGCCCTGTAGTAGGCAGGGCAAGGTAACGGGCAGGAAAGACATCAGGGCGCGGCGGGCGGGGCAGGGCAGGGCAGGGCGTGCCATGGCGTGGCATGGCGTGGCTTGGAATGTCATGGCACATAAGGCAGGGCTGGGCAGGGCAGGCCAACCTCCAGACACTTGCCTGGCAGGCAGGGCAGGGCAGGGCACACACGGCACGTCTCGGCACAACGCATGGCACGGCACGCCCTCCGTCAATATAGGCGGGGTGCCTTGGCAGGACCAGTGAGGCACCCTCACCTTTTGCAGTGAAGCGCTCACAAGAGTTCAATAAGGATTCCTGATCAGGAATCATTAGAATAATAACAACTGTCGAGATAAGCAAAACCTTGTAGGATTCCTATACAGGAGAGACGCCTTGGCAGCACCACTTGGCCACCCCCACCTTCTGCAGCAACGTGCTGATTAGACGTCAATGTAGTTCCTTATATTCAGTCCTTGCTGTCGAGATAAGCAAGGCATAGGCAAAAAGCCTTAAGCAAGGCCTTGAGCAAGGCCTTGGCAAAAAAAGAGCGACCAACACAATTCTGCAGCTAAGCACTCGCTTACTGGCTTCAGGATTCCCTAAGCATGGATAACCAATCATTATTGTGCTGATACGCAACGCCTGAACCACACCAATAAAGAAAAATCCCCAAGCCCATGGATATCCTCTCGTACTAGCGCATATGGTTGGTCACCAGCAGCAGCGAACTTAAAATCCATGGGTGTTTTTCGACTCTGAAACGATTGCCGGGGTGTGTGCTTTAGTTAGCACAGGTATGAGCCGTAATCCAGGTTGCCCGTGCGGTGGGAACTGTAACGAATGTCTCTCTCACTCTCTCTCTTAGCCACACCTTCTGAAGTGAAGCGCCGACAACGACGAGCCCGCGGTCGCCCTTACGCACTTGGTGCGGACCCACCTGGTGTGTGTG
>VFSX01000001.1:70000-95000 GCA_016618255.1 Chlamydomonas sp. UWO 241
CTTTGGAATCGTACGTGTGACCGCCAGAAGTGGATTGTAAAACTCTCATCATCATACAGTTCTGGCTATCCTCTGGTAGTCTCAGATTTTTCAAATACAAATCCAGGCGGTCGCAGTGGGGGCCAAGAGTGTTTTTTTTCGGGCAAACCTGGATTTTGGAAAATAATTATTTTCCAAAGGCTGGAACCTAACCCAACCCCCCGGCTAAGGGCTTGAGTCTAAGTGGAGCCTTAGGCCACTACCCAAGGCATCTGTGGTTGAAAGATCTGGCCCTGAATCAATCGGCGCCACTGTTTCCCTTGGGGCTACACAGCAGATTTTGAACCCGCGAAGACGCGGTTTTGGCACCCAAATGTGATATCCATGGCACTGAAGGCGCATCCTGGCTCCCCACCACCCGTGGCTCCTCCAGCATGTTGATGGGGGTTATATCCAAGTCTTTCATGCTTTGTGAGGGTCTCAGCTGTGCAGCGGGACTGTGTGAGCATTGATTTGTACTTTGTACACACTTTTCCCACACTTTGGGCCACATATCAGCGCCCAACAGCTCGCTCACGCCCCCCCACGCCACAAAACCCAAGGGATGCTCGTTTGGGACCCTAATGGAGGCCTATATAGCGCTGGGTGGACTCAATGTGCACAGGAGGGTGCTGGGGCAGCATATGGGGCTCGCAGCTGCATAGTGCTCCCATGCACACTCCTCAACTCACCACTCGCGGTGTACGGTCCCCCCTCGCCCGCGCTCCCGAACTTGAGCTTCTGATTACCTGTAGAAAGCTTACTGGGCGTTTGGGGCCGTGAGATGAGCGCGAGCGTGCGGTGGCGACGCGTGAAAAGTCGATTTGCGCCCACACTCGGCTTTGCGAGGCCGCTGCGAGGCTGTAGGAGGCCATCGCGGTCGCAAAGTGGCCACCAACAGCGTTACAAGCTGCGAATGGGTTCCTAGGGCACGATCTTCAGCAGGGGTGCGACGGGGAGCCCGTTCGTGGCGCGCAGGGGCGTCTTGGTGGCCGCCTCTGATGCGCCGCCTTTTGCCCCCCTTAGAGCCGTCGGACCGACTTTGAGCGCGTGCTGGGGCTGCTGGGAGTAACCCCTGCATCCCCCGAGGTAGGCGATTGGACTGTTGGGTGTGGGGATCAACTTGGTTGAAGGGTCCCTACAGACGCGAGGGGGGGGGGTACCTAAGTTTAAACATCCATAAATGATGATGAGAGTTTTACATAAAGTATCCTTTAAGGGGTGGGGACGTTTTAGCAAGACTTAAACCGACATAAAGTGTGGTTTAAGGCGGGTTAAAGCGAGGTTTAAGGGGGGGGACATTTAACAGATAAAAAATTTAACCTGGTTTAACTGGGGCTTAACTGGGTTTTAACTGGGTTTTAACTGGGGTTTAAAGGGGGGGGGGCAGCTTTAACATACCTTAAACCTGGCGTGTGTCCTCCCCCCATGCAGGATGCCATGCGGCACCGATCTCGACGAGTTGATCAACGAGCGGAGGAGCTGGCGCCCGTCAATGCATGCTGGACATTCGTCAAGATGGCTGCCCGTGGAGGCGGGCTACCATCACGGCTTCAGCGGTGGCGACCGCCGAGGCAACACAGAGTAAATCTGCTTCACCAATTGCAGCGTTCGTCACCGCGCTCATCCTCGGGGTCGCTCGTCTGCCGGTGACTGGCGTTGGAAGGCCTTCAGGCAGTCTCCATGACAACTCTGTCGTCCATGCACCCCTGGAGGGTGGGACCTGGCCATGCATGAGGCATGGGGCGCCGGCTGAGCCCCATGCAAACGAGAGCTGGACAGCCATGCACTGCCAGGCGGGGACCGTTCCAGTCAGCGCCAGTCGGCTCTGCCGGCTTGACTGGCCACAAGGCCTCTACTGTGACCCTGAGGAAGGTCCTCTTCCTGTCTGCTCCTTGCCAGACATGTCTCTCAGAGACCGCTGTTTGGGGTAGTCTAGCCGGCGGGAGCGGTAGTCTATCAGCCGGAAGCCGGCGGTACTCTAGTACTCAAGTGTGCTGGAGTATCGGCGGGTGTCTCTAGTAGAAGAGTAGCCTGCTTAGCTGGAAACCCCGTGTTACTGTTACTGTGTGGGAGGGTCTTCCGGGGAGAGGCATCTGCGGAGGCGTATGCAGTTGTGTAGCAGGCAGGCAGAGGTTAGAACCTCTCCAAAAAATATACCAAGGTACAATGAAGGCAAAACTCCAGTACTGGCTGCAGTGATGTCATACCCGCACGCAGTCACTGCGTGCGGGTACGTGCCGATTGTGCCTTGATATAACCTGTGGGAAGGGTTGACTGCGGGACAACTGTGTGCGCAGTCATGCAAGGCGCGCGTGCCTATGCCGCACGCACGGCGCTGGGCACCAGCTTGCAGGAAGGCTGCCACCAGCAGGTCCACCTGTAGGCATCATGGCAGCGTGGCAGGCGCCAGTTGTGCATGGATGCATGGACGCATGCATGTGCGCGCATGGCCATGGGTGCCAGGGTGCACACGCGCGTCACGCATGCTCCAAATCTTGCTCCAGCGCTTTGGGCTGCAGCATACAGCATGCAACTATGCGGGCGCGCGAGTTAGCTGATGGCGTTATCACTGTGCGTGATGACCTGCACATGGACGTTGACTGGCCTGCGAGCATGGGACGCGATGAAACAGCACCCGCATGAAATCGCTGGCCGGCTAACTAGACGGCCATGCGGTGATGGCCAGGGCGCAGCTCAGGGGCTGGGCTGCGCATCATGCGGGGCGCGCCCAGCACCGCGCCGTGCCCAGCACCGCGCCCAGCACCGCACCGCACCCAGCACCGCGCCGCGCCCAGCTCTCGTCCATTATGAAGAGCGACACATGCATCGGTTGGACTCGATAGGCGTCGCTGCTGGCGTTGCTGGCAAGCTGTTAACCGCAACACGCGGTCAACTGCATCGCCCAGCGAGGGAGCGACGCGCACGCAGCTACCGCCAACGAGCGTGATGCTAGTAAGTAATGCATGACTTGCACGTTGACGGCGCTGCGGTCCCAATTGGGTTAAGCATGTTCACACTCACGCAAAGACTAGCAAGGACAGCTTCACTGACACTTATACTACAGAGTATAGTACTAGTATACTTATGAATATCTACTGATGCTGTGGTTGCTGGTGCCTCGAGATCATCGGGGGAGTTCTTTCAACCCCTTCGAATTCATCCACGTTCTGACAGCCAGCCACGAGCAGCTCCGACTCCCCATCCCAGGCACTAGAGCGTGGACATACAACTGAAGTGTCGGGCGGCAGTCTGTGGCTGCCACACACTGCCGTAGAGCTCCGCCCATCCGCCGCGCACACGTGAGCGCTGCGGCCGCACTCGAGGAACTCGCGCACGAGCACGCTCACGCAGAGCCCCCCACCCCGCCACACACACACACGCCCCCCCCCCCCTGCCCCGCCCCCTACCCCGTCAGGCCCCTCCACCGCCCCACACAATGCGCGACACGAGATGATGTGTTGCACCCTTAACCGTGTTGGCACGCGTGTGTGTGCAACCGCGCGTGTTTGGTCTCCCATCTCCGTGTGGTGTGGTGCAGTGCGGTGCGCGTGTGGTCACGTGCGCACGCGCGTGTGCTCCCCCCACCCCACCCCACCCCGCGCTGTGTAAGCCGAGCAGCCGCCCCCTACACACGCGCTGTGTGTGTGTGTGTGCGTGTGTGTTTAGGTGACAGCTGCAGCGCGGTGCGCGCGCGTTCATGTGCACGTTTGTTCACGTGCATGCGCGCGTGTGCTCCCCCATCCCTGCTCTCTGCGTGTGTGTGTGCATCGGCACGTGCGTGTGTGTGGGCATCGGCACGCGCGCGTGTGGTCGCTGCGCCGCAGCACGCGTGTGTGGGCGCTGCACATGTGTGTGGGCGCTGCACATATGTGTGGGCGCTGCGCCGCTGCGCCGCTGCACGCGTGTGTGTGTGCGGCGGCACGCGTGTGTGTGTGTGTGCGGCGGCACGCATGCGTGTGTGCGTCGGCACGCGCGTGTGTGCGGGAGTCGGCAAGCGCATGTGTGGGCGCTGCACGCGTGCGTGTGAGCGTCGGCGCGCGTGTGTGTGTGTGTGTGTGCGGCGGCACGCGTGCGTGTGTGCGTCGGCACGTGCGTGTGTGTGCGTCGGCATTCTAGACACGGGGCCTGCCCCCCAACACTCAGTGTCATGCTATGCATGCTCATATCCATGATCTGGACGCTTTTGTCACCGTTGGCTGGCTGTTGGCTGAGCCAACGTTTTTTTGCCGTTGGCACCGTTGGCGTTTGCACCGTTGGCGTTTGCACCGTTGGCCCGTTGGCGGTGACCCTGTCATTTACTATAGATCGAAAGTTGAAAGTAAGGCGGTGTTTCTCTATTTAGTTCAGCACATGTTGAAACAAGGATAAACCTGAGATTAACCTCTGCCGCCCTTCAACCAAGGTTCATCCTTGGTTAATCCCAGGTTCAACTTGAGTTTAAGGCGGGTTAAACTCTGTCCCCCATAACCCAGGTTAACCAAAGTAAATCATTGGTTAATCCCGGGTTAAACTCAAGTTAAATGCAGGTTAAACCCTGTCCCCCTTTAAACTCGTTCTCGTCGCCGAGCCCTGGACCCAGCAATGCGGCGCTGCTGGTGACTAGGATCTCCGTGCCGCTGACGAGCGGGATAAAATACGACTGGCCTGGCTCCTGCTAGACTGTCCCTCGGTGGAAACTACAGGAGCGGCTTGCCCGGCGCTGTCATGGCTTGGCGAGTAGCCGCGGCGCTGCCGCGACCCGTGCTGGGAGACGGCCCTTATCCTCCTCCCATGCAGGACGCCATGCGGCACCGATCTCGACGAGTTGATCGACGAGCGGAGGAGCTGGCGCCCGTCAATGCATGCTGGACATCGGTCAAGATGGCTGCTCGTGGGGGCGAGCTACCATCAGGGCTTCAGCGGTGGTGACCGCCGAGGCAACAACAGAGTTTATCCGCTTCACCATCGCAGCGTTTGTCACCGCGCTCACCCTCGGGGGCACTCGTCTGCCGGTGACTGGCGTCGGCATTGGTCTTCAGGCAGCCTGCCATGACGACTCTGTTTGCCCAGGCCCCCCTGGAGGGTGGGACCTGGCCATGCATGACGCATGGGGCGCAGGCAGAGCCCCATGCATGGAGTTGGACAACCATGCACCATGCCAGGCGGGGACTTTTCTGCTTCAGCGCCGCCAGTCGGCACAGCCGGCGTGGTTGGCCTCAAAGGCCAGGAGGAGGACGGTCCTTTCCTATACGCTCCTTGCCAGACATGTCCCTCAGGGACTTGTTTGGGTCTAAACTAGCCGGCGGGAGCGGTAGTCTAGACGGCAGGTAACCGGCTGGTGGCTATCGTCCTTCACAGGGCGGTGGCACTAGGACTAGTGTTGTCTTAGCTGGAATGCCATGTAACTGTAACTGTAACTGTAAAAGGCAGGTTAAACCCTTCCCTGCATCTGTAGGGGGTGTGGGGTGGCGGGGACTCCAACCCTGATTTTTTATATATAAATAAAGCGTATTGATTTTAATACAACGTATTTATTCTAATACGGGCCCGTGAACTTAGAGTAGTACACAGCTCGTGCAGGCACGAGAACAGCAACGTGCTCAGATTCATACAGCCTCTGCTTGAAACTGACTGGCAATAATGCTGGCAAGCGGCCACCTGTCCCTGTTGGACCCTTGCGGTACAACCCCGGCATCTTCCCTCCCCCAGCACTCTACACGCGCCATCTCCAAACTGCACCTTACAACCCTTGAGTCAGTGCGACACAGCTTCAATGCAGTATTCGCTACAGCCCAGAGCACAAGTGCGTGGTCCCGAGCCACAGTGCTCTCGTGCGCACACACGCTCCTGCCCCCCCTTCAAACCGACCACTCGGTCGGGGCTTCCCCAGTCTTCCGTTGAGGGCCCCCCTCAACGGAAGACTGGGGGGAGCCCTCAGCACGCACCACAAGCACACACCACAAGCACCCTGTTCTGCTTGACCGCTGTGCGCACCGCCACAGCCCTCGTCGCTGAGGCACAGCAAACGCACACCCCTCACCCCGCTGTTCGCACCGCCACCGCCACCACCGCCGCCGCGCTCATCTGCTACACACGCAAGCACATCCTCCACCACCGCCCCCACCCACTTGGCCGGCAGCGCAAGACAATACTCTCCTGGGGGCAGGTTGGCCAGCTCTGATGAAGAGCCCCGCCCGCCCTGCTGCTGCCTTCCGCAGTTGCTTGCTCCCCCAGCACCGCCGCCGCGCCCGTCTGCATCGCGCGCAAGCGCGTCCTTCGCCACCGCCGCCACCCACTTGGCCGGCACCGCAGGGCGCTACGCTCCGGGCGTCAGGCCCACCGGCCCTGATGGCGGGCCCTGCACGCCCTGCTGCTGCTGCTGCTGCCCCGGCACCGCCAGCGCCCCCCAGCCCGTCGCCGTTGAACGAAGCGCCAGTCGCCGCCCGCGCCCAGCACAGCCACCAGGTTCCACATCCCCATCTGCAGCGGCCAGCCATGCAGCAGCAGGCACGCGCCGTTGACGGCGTCGCCCCCGCCCGCAGCTGCAACAGCCGCGCACCATGCCACGTGCACCATGGCTGCCTGCATCCACAGCACCCCACCGCCCTACGCCCCACCAGCTTGCCCCCCCTCCCTCCCCCATCATCACCCCGCCCGCCGCCCTCCGCACCAAAGTTGACCAATACCTGCACATCGCCCCGAGCGGACACACGCTGCCATCGCCGCAGCCCAGCAGTGCTGCCCCCCTCCCCCGCCTCCTCCCCTGTTCCACCGCCTCCGCACGCGTGTGCAGTGCTAAGCAGCGGCGGCACGCCGTGTGGTGGGCACCGACCGCCCGGCCACAGCAGCGGCACAGGTCAAGTGGATGCAGCGTGGGAGCATGCGCCACTGCCGCCCCCACCCCCACTGCTGAAGCCACCGCTGCCACTGCCGCCACCACCGCTCCCACCGACATCCAGCGCTCTGCTGGGGAGTGAGCGTGGCAATTGGGAGGTGTGTGGTGCGCAGGCGAGGCAGCCCTCAGTCGGAAGCACCATCGATGTGTGAAGCGTCATCCGCTCGCTCCGCTGTCAGACGTCTGGACTGGTCAAGGCGAGGCTGCAGGGTTGGCAGACCAGCCGCAGTGAAGGAGCCGTGGAGGAGATGGAGGCGCTTAAGGTTCACCAGAGATCCAAGGGGCGTCAAATCAGACACACCATCGCAGTCGTTGATGCCGAGAAAATGCAGGTTCCTTAGGGCTCCAAGCTGCGCCAGATCAGACACCATCGCACTTGCTTAGGTCAAGGCTCTTCAGCTTTGCCATGGCTGCGAGGGGCGCCAGATCAGACACATTGCCGCAGCCCCTCATGTTCAGGCGCTGCAGGTTCAGCAAACCTGCTAGGGGCGTCAGATCAGACACGTTGCAGAAGCTCATGTTGAGTTCCTGCAGGTTGACCATGGTGCTGAGGGTCGACAGATCAGACACATCACAGCCGCAAATGTGGAGTGTCTGTAGCTTCGTCATGACTGTGAGGGGCGTCAGATCCGGCACAAAGTTGCAGAAGCACATGATGAGGCAATCCAGTTCGACCATGGTGCTGAGGGGCGACAAGTCAGACACAGCGCTGCATCCTTCAATGCCGAGGTTCTCCAGGTTGACCATGGTGCTGAGGGGCGACAGGTCAGCCACAAACTTGCAGCCGCGGATTTCGAGGCGACGCAAGTTCACCAGGGCTCCAAGCGGCGTCAGATCAGACAAAGCTCTGAGGGGCGCATCATCGGGCAGCAGTTCACAGCTCATGTCGAGTATGTGCAGGCTAACCAAGGCCCCTAGAGGCGTCAAATCTGACACGCCATCGCAATGTGCGATGTTGAGCTGCTGCAGGTTCACCAGGGCTCCAAGCGACGCCAGATCAGACACACCCGCGCAGTTGTTTAGATCAAGAAACTGCAGGTTCACCAGGGCTGAGAGGGGCGCCAGATCAGCCACAGCTGTGGAGCCTTCCATGTCGAGGCGTGTCAGGTTCACCATGGCCGCAAGGGGCGCCAGATCAGACACACTTGCACACTTTTCAAGGTCAAGAGCCTGCAGGTTCACCATGGCCGCGAGGGGCTCAAGATCAGACACAGCGATGTAGTTTCTTATCGCCAGGCGCAGCAGCTGGGTGCCGGCTGACAGTCCGCGCAGGTCCACAAGGCTCTTGTTGTACGACTTCGACACGATCCTCAGTTCCTCCAGCTTGCTGCATGCTAACAGCAGCGCAGCCATGTGTTGCGGCAGAGTGGTGCCGCTGCGTGGAAGCGCCAGTTCCAGGCGCTTGAGCCAGGGCGCGGTGCTGGCAATTGCCTCGTAGTCAGAGAGGTCCTCGATTGCTGCACCCTGCAAGCCGCATGCAAGGCCGATGACCGATCACAGCAGCCCAATGCGGGTGCCATGCATGCATCCCATGGCGTGGCACGCACCATGCAAGGGCCCTGCATGGCGACGGCATGTGCATGCATGACCCAGGGCATGTGCATGCATGACCCACCCAGGGCAGGAGCAGGTGGAGCGACTGCAGGCGAGGGAAGATGGCGCCCCCTGATGGCTGGTCCTGTGCGACCAGCAGCACGCCGCGCAGGCACACCATAGTCCCCAGCGTGAGCGTGTGCACTCCTGTCAGCCGAGCGCAAGTTGCGGGGCGCGATGGTGCCGTCCCCACACGTCCTGCCTGCGCGTCCACTGCGTCGCGCATGGCCTTGCTGCATCGTCGCAGGGCGCGCCTGTCGTCGGTGCTCAGGCTGGGCCACAGGTCGAGGAGGACCACTCCGCGGTCGAGTGGAAGGTAAGGGGGGACGGCATCCTCAGGGATGTGCGCGACCTCGAGATGTATCGCGAATGTGGTAAATGCGTGGGCTGGCTGGATACCGGAGCGGGCGTGGTGGTGGGTGGGGTGGGGAACTGTTGGAGCGTGAGGCGGAAGATGGCGGGGTGGCCCAGGGCCCACAGCTTAAAGCCCCAGATGATGATGATGATGAGTTTTTACAATCCACTTTCTGGCGGGCATGCGTTCGGTTCCAAAACTCCAGCAGGACTTAGAGGAAGCAGTCCTGAAGACCTGCCAACAGAAAAAGGGGGGATGCCCCACGGAAGCGCCACCCACACGCGGTGGCGGGCACCAAGCAAGCAGCACCACAGTGCAGGCTCCACACTCAACCCCTCCAGGAAACGGATGGCGGGCCCAAGGTATAAAACCATGAAGGGACCAAAAAGCCCACCCTCAACCCACCGGAAGCGGGGCCGTTGTGCACACCCGCCGCAGCACTCTGCTCAGCTACCACATCACAACCCGCCAGCGCACGCATGTGGCGCCACCTCCCCTCAAAAGAAACCATCCTCTCAGGGATCTAGGACGTCTTGTTCAGAGTGAGCCCGCCGTCCACTACTCCAACAAAGGGGTGGGTCGGGCCCACCACACCCGCCCACCCGCGCGGCATCCCGCCGCCCTCAGCAAAGGACGCCAGCGCGTCCCACAGATCCATCCATCGTCGCCAGCTCCCCCGCCCGCTCAACCGCCACCGAGCGAGCAGGGGGCTGCACACCATCACGCGGGCACGTAATGCGCCACAAGTGGCGGCGGCCTCGCTCCATGGCGTCCACCACGAGCGCTGCCACCACCGCCCACACACCAGCACGCACCCCAGCGGGAGGCTGCAGCAGCCACACCTGGCAGCACGTGATGACCGGCGTAGGAGCAGGGAGGGCAGCAGCAGCCGCCACCACCACCGCCTCCGCCACCGGGCACCCCCAGAAGCTGTGCGCACGCCACGCCGTCGCCGGCGGCCCGTCCTCATCACGGCACCGCCACCCGCAGGGGCACTCGGGCACGCCTAGTGCAGCCTGCTTGTGAAAACCACTCACCCACAGCCGCCAGATGGGCTCCTTACGAGCGTTGAGGAGCGGCATCCGCCACAGTGTCGGCACCGCCGCCTCCAGGCCGCGCAGCCCCGCGAAGACCTGCGCGTCGGTCGCGCGGGGGCCCCCGTGCGGCCCGTGGTCCAGCGCCAGAGCCGCCTCCACCGTGGCTGCCCGCCGCACTCGCCGCTCGTCCACAACCGCCCGCAGTTGAAGCGCCACCGCCAGCTTGCACGTCAGTTTCCCCACCACACCCGGGCCGTGCGCAAACCCAACCCATCGGGGCTCGCCCGCGGCGCCGCCCCCCCCAGGTAGGGGAGCAGGTTGAGCAGCTGTGGATCGGAGGCCAGGCCGCCCACGCTGCCAGCCAGCCGGCGTGATGACACTCGGCAGCTTCCACCCAACCAGCTGCAGGATCTCCACCACAGCAGCGCGCCCGCCCAGAGCTTGATATTGGGATGGAAAGCTGCATGCGGTGCTCGGTAATTGAGCTGCAGGCTGTCTAGCCCTACGTATGCACAGACACAGGCACGAGCCGAGCTCATAGCTCTTGGCCGCGAGCTTTGACAGCGCGGATGAGGTTTGCCCGCCTGCTACAAGGCTCATTTTATATTGCGTCATTGGTGATGGCTCTGCTTGCAGGCAGAGCACGCAGCCCCGCCAAAATCCGCCTCGCCTCTCGTCGTCGTATGCCAGCGCTTGAATCTCTTGCTGCGACCCGCACGGTGTTCAGGTGCAGCACGCAAGGATCCTCCCGCATGTGCGGGGGAGAGCATGGTGTCCTGTGTGTGTTTGAGTGTGCGGCGTGGTTAAAACCCTAAACCCCAAAACGCCAAGACCCTGCCCACCCTGCCTGTCTGTCTGTCTGCTGCCCCTGCTGCTGCTGCTGCTGCCACGGCAACGCCTGTACACTCATGCCGTGAATGCGCAACAGTCACCGCCCGCGCAGCCATCTGATCACCTGAGTCAGGTCCCAACTCCCCAGCAGCAGCCATGCGCCGTCCACGGCGACGGCCCCGCCCGCACTCGCAACAACCGTCATGCCATGCCCTTTGAACCACGTCAGCTTCCCCTCGCATCCACTGCACACCCCGCGCCGACGTGTGCCCCACCAGCATGGGCCGGTGCGGTCTGTAAAGGTGAAGGTGGCCTCCTAGGCGCACACCCAGCACGGTGTCCTCGATGTCGAGGCGACGCTGGCATCAGGGCGGAGGAACCAGCAGCAGCAGTGGCAGACGCAGCGGGTGCATCAGGGCCGCGCGACCGCCTCGTTTTCCAGCTCCTGCCGCTCCTGCTGCTGCTGCCGTGATAGCAGCGGCACATTGAGCACAGCCACCTGCGCAGCCGCGCACGCTGGCCACGCGCATCGACGCCCCTGCCTCTGCCAGCCGCGCCTTCAGGCTGCCCCGCTGCCCCCTTCCCCCCTCCCTCCCGCCCACCTGTCACCACACCCCGCCTGCCGTCCTCCGCACCTTTGCAACGCGCGCTCACACGCCGCCACCACCGCTGCCCAGCAGGACCGCCCCCCCCCCCCCGTCCCCAGCTCCTCCCCCTCGCCGCATCTTCCCCGTCGCCGCCTCCTCTGCCCGTGCGTGCGCTGCTCAACAGCGACGACGCACATTGTGGTTTGCGCCGACCGGCCGGTCGCAGCACCGTGCATGGCATTGCTGCATCATCGCAGGGCTGTCGTTGGTGCCCAGACTGGGCCACAGGTCGAGCACGTCCGCGTCGTCGCGTGGGAGAGAGGAAGCATCTCGGCATGCTCAGGCCTACCTAGGGCAGTGCGCGATCTTGAACTGCATGGCGACCGTGAATGAAATCCAGATTTCACATGACTGTTTGGTGACTAGTTGGGAGGGCGGGGGGGACGGAAGAGGGACTGGCCCAATGCATCCCCTGGAGGCGAACTAGCTGTCTTCGGGGGGCTTGGGGGGGGTCCCCGTGGGGGGGCCACCCCATCCCATTGGGGGGCCACCCCATCCCATCTTCCCGGAGGCTCCCTCCGGAGGGAGCGGCTCCGCCTATAAGGCCTGCGACACGTACAATGTCGTACTCGGTGCAACAACAACGGGCCAGCTTTTGCTCAGAGCCGGGATAAGGGTAACAGGTTGAGAATCCTGTGTATGCTGGTTGAAATCCCAGCTAGAAAACCCCTTAACACGTTAGAGGTTGCGGCCCGGCTTAATATCCTTTTTGGCCACGTCTTGGCCTTTCTCCCCACGGGGAGATGTCTCTTATGGCGATTGGCGATGGACCTGCCTCGCATTTCCGTTTCCCCGCATGCGCTCACCTACTTCAACGAGCGCTTGCTGCCGCTGCGGTAGGGGACCTAGGGGTGCGCCCACGCTCTTTACAGAGTTGGGGTTCCCTACCACCAACAGCCAGCCATCACTCCGGGTACGACCCCTGGTCCAGACGGGTCCAGACGGGTCCAAATGGGTCCGGACGGGTCCAGGCTGGTCCAGACGGGTCCAGGCTGGTCCAGGGACTGGGCAGTGCCACCAAGCTGGGCTGGGCTGGGCTGAGATGAGCTGCAGTGAGACTGAGCACATTACTAGTAAAGATACCAGGCCGGTGTTACACAGGTGAAGCAGTTCAAGATTCAAGGTGTGGACCAGCTAGGTATGATGAGATGATGAGAGTTTTACAATCCACTTCTGGCGGTCACACGTACGGTTCCAAAGCTCCAGTGGGACTTAGAGAAACAAGGCTCAAGGCCCACAAAAGGTCAAGCTACAAGTAGCCCACGGTAACGCCATCCACACTTGGTGGCGGGCGCCAAGCAAGCAGCACCACTGTGCAGGCTGCACACCCAGCCCCTCAAATGGCCAGAGGGCGGACCCAAGGTATAAAACCATGAAGGGACCAAAAAGCCCTCCCCCAGACCACCGGAAGCGGGGCTAGTAGCACACCCGCCGCAGCACTCTACTCAGCGACCACACCGCACCCGCCACCGCACGCGTGTGGCGCCACCTCCCCTTCAAAAACACCCCCAGAGGGAATGCCATCTAGCAAGCAGGTGCAGGCACCCGCTCGCCGTCAACGACGAGGCGCGCGCGGTGGAACTGCGCCCGCTTCCTCGCAACCTTGGCGGCGAGGTGTGCTGGAGTATCGGCGGGTGTCTCTAGTAGAAGAGTAGCCTGCTTAGCTGGAAACCCCGTGTTACTGTTACTGGGAGTCTGTAGTACCTTGAGGGGTTCAGGGAGGAGAAAGTTATGGCTTGGGGCGTGGGGGGTAGTGGCAAACCACGTTGAGTTTCACCACGCTGAGCCCAAGATGCGTGCCTGGTGAAAGCGAACGCCGCATCTCTGGCCATGGGCCCTTACTACATGATACAGGGCAGATGTGGGCGGGGGGGGGCGCGACTGTGGGTGCAGCGAGCGCCGCGCTGTTGCTGCGCGCGTGCGCGCACCTGCACTGCATGGCGCATGGTGTGCCCATGCGGCACAGTCCAAAAGTTACCTGCTGGCTGCACTGGGGCATCAAATCGATTACATATGATGTATGAGTTATGCTGGGAGGGTGTGCACGCAGGTAGAGGCCCTAGATCACGGTTTAGAGAATGGAACTGTGTGTGAGTCATGGGGGGACAGATGCCCCCCCGCGGCACCCCGGCGCCCATTTCAAGAACACACAACATGTTATCGGGTCACCAAGCGTCCTTGTCCTTGATTTGGGGCCGATCGGTTGAGGTCGGGGAGGTCGAAAGCAACAGCTGTCTGTCTGTCTGTCAGTCTGTCTGGCAGTCTGGCTGTCAGTCTGGCTGTCAGTCTGTCTGCCAGGCTGGCTGGCTGGCTGGCTGGCTGGCTGGAAGTTGGGGCAAACCGCAGTACAGTTCCCCAGGAATATTGGGGGGGCGGTTGAAGCCCCCCTCGTACTTGATCAAAGTTATGTGGATGGCACACGTGCATCTGTCTGGATCAACAGTCGTGTGCTCAGGAGCGCAACTGTAATGAATGCATCGAGAACTTCATCGCGGGAAATCAGAGGGGGGGGGGGGGGGGGCAGGACAGTTTTTTTCAAACCCCATGCCTGTTTTTTTCGAAAAAGTTCCTTGGGGGACCAACCAACCCCAAGTACACCCTGGCCTTATCTGTTGCTGCTCAAACTTGGTGTGCAGCTCCGTAACATCATTCCCTGTCTATGGTTTCAGTGGGTGGCTGTGCAACTCACTCCAACTTCTTGAAACTGGCCTCAGAAGGCGGCCACACGCCCTGGTGCAGCCCCACACTCCAAGGCCCCACCCACATCCTCCAAACTAATGAACCGCATGAATGACCATGCATTTGGCATCTGTGTTGCATCACGAATCTAGCATGCCCACCCCCTGCCCAATCGGAGGTCTGCAGAGCATCCTGGCTCTCAGGGGGTGTGAACCAGTGGTCCGCACCAGCTGCCCGGTGTGGGACCCCCACAACGCTGCAGTATGTATTGGGTGTGGATGATCTGAGGGTGGATTTGGACTTCTCATGACGAGAGAAATCCAACGCGCCCACTCCCAGGTCGAACGGAGGCCGGAGTCGAAAGTTATAAGAATTTGTTTGAAAAGTCCCCGGACCAACCAACCACCCCCCCGCTGCCCATTTTTAAGGTGGATATGGACGTAACTACGGGAGGCAAAGGGCATGGCGCCGGTCCGGTGCCAAAATTTTAAGTTTTGGGGCATGGGGTCTGAAGTCGACTTTCCTGCCCCCCTTGCGGGAAATCTTGTTTCATAGGGTACGGCGACTTTGGGGTGGCAAGGCTCAGCCAAGGCCATCTTCCCCTCGGTTGTGAGGCAGATGCCTCCAAGGCATCTGAGTTGCCCAAGGCTCTTATGCCGATCCACTTATTCACTGCCCCATCATGACTTCTGGTCACAGCCTCATCACTTGCTGTCTTGTCTTGCCTTGAGACTGCAGAGAAGAAGATTTGAGGGAAACCAAGGGGTGCGAGCTGCCTGTAGGCAGCAAGTCAAACTTTCCTGCCGGGCAAAGACAGATGAGCGTGCACGTCGGTCTCTGCAGTGGCTGTGATCTAAAGCTGGAGCCTGGCCACCACCCTACCACATTCAGAACACCTGAGGCGGCGCCTCAGGCGTCCTATTCCATGGCGCGGATCAGGCGGCGCCTCAGGCACCCCTGATCGCCTCCGGCGTCGCCTCAGGCGTTATCCAAACCGCCTCAGGTGCCACCCCGACCGCCTCAGGCGCCCACCATCGCCTGAGGCGCACCCCGGATCGTCTCAGGCGTTATGACCGCATTCCATGGCGCGGATCAGACGTCGGGATTTTGGTAGGGCCAGAGGGGCAGGAGCGGGCACCAAGTCCTCTGCTTGCTCCTCGCCCGCAGTCGACCGACAGGAATCCACCACATGCGCAATGCTGTGTCCCCCAGCCACCCAAGTCGAACGATCTGCGCTGTCAATATTTTCCACAGCCACAGCCAGTGTCCCCTCGCAATTGTGCCTCGGCTTGGATGGATGGCTGTGAAATCACCCAATCAAAATCGACTGTTCAAAACAAAAAAACGTGTTGCGTACGTGCGCGAGGGCGGACACTCCACACGCATATAATGCACACACACGCATACCCAAGCCACGAGGGGGACTCCCTCGTCACCTCGGACATTGGATTCTGATGTGTGGCGCCATACCTGGTTCCGCACCGATGTTATGATCCCCCCTTGCCCGCGCCTCCGCCTCTCTCCCTAGGCGTTTGCAACCATGGCACAGATGATGGATTTCATGTTCACGTCTGAGTCGGTGAACGAGGGCCACCCGGACAAGCTCGCCGACCAGGTGCGGGGGAGAGCTTGCCCCACCGTCCCTAGGTCCCACAGCTGTCATGTCCGCACGGTGGCAGCCAACGGCTCTCCATGCACGCCCTGCACCGGGGTGTAACAGGCTGCATGCATGCAGGGTGGGAGGGACCAGTCGCCGCCGTGAGATCGTGGGAAACACCGCGCCCGCAGCCGCCTCCACCTTGCCGGCTCCCCCCTCGGCTCCGCGGCTTATTGTCCCCCTGAGCGGTGTGCATGCATGTATCGACCTTGCAGATCTCGGACGCCGTCCTGGACGCGTGCCTGGAGCAGGACCCCGACTCCAGGGTGGCCTGCGAGACGTGCACCAAGACCAACATGGTCATGGTGTTCGGTGAGATCACCACCAAGGCCAAGGTTGACTACGAGGCCATTGTGCGCGCGACGTGCAAGGAGATCGGGTTCATCTCCGACGACGTCGGCCTGGACGGCGACAAATGCAAGGTGCGCTGCTGCACCTGGTGCACCCGCAACACCCCCGCACGCATGCTGGACCGACGGAGGAGGGCATACACTGGTCGTAGCCGCGAGGGCCGGCTGCGGGAGGGAGCAGGGAAGGGGCAAGCCGCCGTGCTGTTCAGCATCCCAGCCCATCCTCGCCACCAGCATGTGCATGCCCACCAACAACACTCTACCATCCCGGCACCTCTCACGCTCTCGTGATGCTTGGGCGCCATGCGTGTGCATGCGCTGCTTCGCGATCCCATTTTGTGTTTTGCGATTAGGACCGTTTGAATGCGCAGGTGCGCCCCTGCTGGCACGCACTGGCTTGTGCTGGCCCGCGATGAAACACTCTGTGCTGTTGCTGCTGCTCACGCACGTTGATGGCGCAGCAACCCTTCCCCATGCATATGACGCGACCCTCCATGCATGCGCATGCATGCAGGCACCGCTCGAACTGTGCCTCACCCTCACACCGTATGCACCACACACTTGTAGGTCCTGATGCACCTTGAGGAGCAGTCCCCTGACATCGGCCAGTCGGTGCACGGCATGGACACCAAGGCGCTCGAGGAGGTCGGCGCTGGCGACCAGGGCCACATGTTCGGATACGCGACCGACGAGACCGAGGAGCTGATGCCCCTCACGCACGTGCTCGCCACCTCTCTGGGCTTCAAGCTCACGGAGGTCCGCAAGAACGGCATCTGCCCGTGGCTGCGCCCCGACGGCAAGACGCAGGTGCGTACGGGACGTGTCATGGGCACGGCCGGGGATACATGCGGGTGGGGAGGCTTTAATGAGGCCCGGAGCTCGGTCATCCAGCTGGCGCGTGTGTAGCTGAACCTGCCCGATGTTGCTGCCCAGTCCTCCAGCCGCCTGCGTCTGTTCCACATCAGGTCCTCCTCGCTCCATGGCCGCCGCGCCGTTTCCCATCTCCATCCCTCTTGTTCCTCCCTCCCTCCCTCCTAACCCCCATCTTCCTCGCTTTCCCCCCGCAGGTCACCATTGAGTACAAGCGTGACCCCACATGCCCCGGCGCGATGCTCCCGCAGCGCGTGCACACCATCCTGATCTCGACGCAGCACAGCCCCGACGTGACCAACGAGAAGATCCGCGCCGACCTGATGGAGCACGTGATCAAGCCCGTCGTGCCCGCCAAGTACCTCGACGACAACACCATCTTCCACCTGAACCCGTCGGGACGCTTCGTCATTGGCGGACCGCACGGTGACGCCGGCCTCACTGGCCGCAAGGTGAGCCTCTCGTGAATGCAGCGTCAAGCGCCCCGCACGCATGTACACGCCCTCCACCCATGTACACACCCACAGAAATGGCACTTACTGGCCGCCCTTGTTCAAGTAGTGCCAAGGCCCCGTAGTCGCTCACCGACACTCACTCAAATCCTTCCCTCTTTTCACACACACACACACTCACCCCCCTCCCCTCAGTTGTACAGATAGGCCCTTGTCCTCGCTCACCGACACCAACACTCATCGGCACTCGCTCAAAACCTTCCCTCTTCTCACACACACATACACACCCTCCCCCCCTCTGTTTTACAGATCATCATCGACACGTACGGCGGCTGGGGTGCGCACGGTGGCGGTGCCTTCTCCGGAAAGGACCCCACCAAGGTGGACCGCTCGGCCGCATACCAGTGCCGCCAGGTCGCCAAGTCGATCGTGGCGTCCGGACTCGCGCGCCGCTGCCTGTTCCAGGTGCGGTTGAGCTTGGACCTCCCGTGGGAGATTGATAGGACATGCGGGGCAGGTGACCGGAGCTGTCCACGCCTCTACATAAGATGGTTCCGTTCTTACGCTGCCTCTGTTGCCTCAATGACACACAGGTTTCGTACGCCATTGGCCTCCCGGACCCGCTCTCCATCTTCGTGGACTCGTACGGCACTGGCATCAAGTCGGACCAGGAGCTCCTCGAGGTGGTCAAGAAGGCCTTCAACTTCCGCCCGGGGGTCATGGCCAAGGTGCGGTCGCTTGCTGTTGATCAATCCCACAGCCGGCTGGATCCAACCGGATCCAACCTCTGCTGTGGCGGGTGTGATGTGGGCTTTCGCGTTGTGCTGCCTTGTCGTTTCAGCCCTTGTCCTGACGTTTTACTATCCCTCTCTTTTCTACAGAACCTCGACCTCCGCCGCGGTGGCAACAAGCGCTACCAGAAGACCGCCGCGTACGGCCACTTCGGCCGCGACGACCCGGACTTCACCTGGGAGAAGGTCATCCCGCTCAAGTACGAGGACTAAGCCGCAGTGCTAGTACGATGGGCCACCCCGTGTGTGCGTGTCGATGCGAGCTGCGCTGCCGTGGGCGGCGCTCGTGCACGCGCGCTGCAGCTGGGGCGGGAAAGAAAACGCCGCTGCCATGTGGGGCAGCAGCAGCAGGCATGCAGGGCACCCAGTTTTAGGTGTAGACACCCTCTCCGGCACGAACCCCCGTAGAATGCGAAGAAACTACATGCACCCAGTCGCTGGCGGAGTGCGCACAGCCCGGTTCTCGACAATAGTTTTTAGGATAGAGAGACGCTGGGCCCGCGCGCTCTACCTGTGGTGTGGGGCGCATATGACCCCAATGTAACCGCCGTGAGTGTGAGTGTGGTAACAGTGCTGTGAGTGTGACCGTGAGTGTGTGACCGAGTGAGTGTGTGACCGTGAGTGTGGTTACAGCCGTCTTTGCGGTAACTGACACGGAGTCTGGTACAAAGGGCTTGGCTCTGAGACCCAAGAGCGGGCGCGTTTTTTGCGGCCGGCGCTTCAAATGTGTTTCAATGCAGCACCTGAGAGCAGCCGCCCCTGCTGCCAGGAGGACTCGAGGTCTTGTTGGTCAAATCTGTTCACTGCCAGATGAGGTCATCAACAGCGTGTGCTTTCCCCCAGGTGAACACGCGATGACCACTTTAAGAGGTCGGTACAGATGAGCTCGGCGGCGAGCACGTGCTCTGGTCAGTTGGCCCATCTCCTCCACGTTGAGTTCCAAGACAGCGCCCCACCCCCCTGCCATCTTCCCTGTACTCCCCTGTCGAGGAGCAAGGTCAACAGCGCCCAACACCGTCACCTTGGACCCTTTTGAGCCCATCTGCTACATAGGTTTCGGTGCGTGGGTCCTTTTGGACCCATCTGCTGCATTGGTTTGGGCTTCACGTTTGCCAGACCCGAGCTCGTCTGACACAAAGCTCTCATAACCCAGTTGGTCCTGGATCTGAGCATCCCATCTGAGTATCTCATCTGTAGTGCGCTGCAGCCCTCAGTGATGACGATGGATCAGCGCAGCACAGCCCCTGATCGTAAGTAATTAATCCGTCCTCATCACCCGCCCTCATCAGTAGCCCTCATCAGTAGCCCAGCCGCTTCACGAACATGCAGCCGAGTGTACACGATCACACAGTGCGCCATGCGTGGCACGCGTGGCATGCACCATCAGTGGTAGTCCACAAGCTGGCGCACTTGATGCGCACACAGCCGAGCGACACGGAGTGGGCCGTATCACACCCTGCTGGTCCCTGCTGAAACGCGTGTCTGCTTTTGGTTGTTTGACCAGCAGCCTGGTCTCAGTACTGCACCAGCTTCATGAGCAAGTAGCCGAGCGACACGACGACACCGTACGCCATGAGTGAGCCAGGGACGCCAACCTTGAGGAAATCGATCGTCTGCACGTATCTGGGCGTGCGTGTCGGTGGGTGGGTGGGTGAGTTGGGGTGCATTGTCAGAGAGTGAGAAGGGAGGGAAGGGAGAGGAAGGCGACACTATGACGCTGTACGCCATGAGCGAGCCAGGCACCCCGACCTTGAGGAAACCGATCGTCTGAACATACCTGTGTGTGCGTGGGTTGGGTGGTTGGGAGAAAGGGGGATGGATGGGTTGAGTGGCTGGGAGAAAGAGACGTGTTGGGAAGGGAGGGTATGGAGAGGGAGGTGGGAGGAAGGTGCCGTACGTTGAGCAAGCCAGGCACCCCGTCCTTGAGGAAGTCGATCGTCTGGACACACCTGTGCGTGCACGCACGGTGGGTGGGTGTGGCACAGTGGTGTCAGCAAGGAAACCAAGAATGTGCTGTTTGTCCCCGGTCACAGGAGGGAACATGCCACATTGCCCCCGCATGAGGCGCTTTTTTCCGTGGAAAAGTGTGAAAAGCGTCAGATTTCACACTTTTGGAGCGGAATTTCCGCGATCCGCCCCTGCAGTTCTCCCCAATTTTCCCGGTTTGCTGTTGGGGCGCTAATGACACCACTGGTGTGACATCAGGTGTTAGGGGTGTGCGTGTGCGCGCTCGCACACACCACGTGAGTGTGCGTGTGGAGGGCGCGCTCTGCACGCGATGGGCAGCAGTGATGGCCGGGGATGCCATGAAGCACTAGGAGATCAAAATCTCCTAAGGCAACGTGTTTCCCGGAGCGAAGCAGCCAGATCCCTCATATCAACACATATCCACAGGACGCGATTTTGAGCATGGAAGTGTGAAATCGACGATTTTCACGCTGCCAAGGCGCAACACCCGTAGCTTTCGCTCCATCTGTACCTACCCGCACTAGCTAGAACCCTGCAACCCAGAGTCGGCCCAGAGTCCTTTTCGCTGTTACTCACATGAGCCGAGTTGACTCATCCTCCAGCGCTACAGCGTTCCTGTTTGCGAATCCAGACACGGGCAGGCCTACCCCGCCCTCGCTATACCACTTGACCCTCAGTAAAACAGTAACACGGGGTTTCCAGCTAAGCAGGCTACTCTTCTACTAGAGACACCCGCCGATACTCCAGCACACTTCAGTACTAGAGTACCGCCGGCTCCCGGCCGATAGACTACCGCTCCCGCCGGCTAGACTACCCCAAACAGCGGTCTCTGAGAGACATGTCTGGCAAGGAGCATATAGGAGAGGACCTTCCTCAGGTCACAGTAGTGGCCTTGTGGCCAGTCAAGCCGGCAGAGCCGACTGGCGCTGACTGGAACGGTCCCCGCCTGGCAGTGCATGGCTGTCCAGCTCTCGTTTGCATGGGGCTCAGCCGGCGCCCCATGCCTCATGCATGGCCAGGTCCCACCCTCCAGGGGTGCATGGACGACAGAGTTGTCATGGAGGCTGCCTGAAGACCTTCCAACGCCAGTCACCGGCAGACGAGCGACCCCGAGGATGAGCGCGGTGACGAACGCTGCGATTGGTGAAGCGGATTTACTCTGTGTTGCCTCGGCGGTCGCCACCGCTGAAGCCGTGATGGTAGCCCGCCTCCACGGGCAGCCATCTTGACCAATGTCCAGCATGCATTGACGGGCGCCAGCTCCTCCGCTCGTTGATCAACTCGTCAAGATCGGTGCCGCATGGCGTCCTGCATGGGGGGAGGATAAGGGCCTTCTCCCAGCACGGGCCGCGGCAGCGCCGCGGCTACTCGCCAAGCCATGGCAGCGCCGGGCAAGCTGTTTGACCCTCAAATCCTCTTTACTTCTACCCTAGTCTTTTACATCACTAGTGGTGCCACGAGTGCAAATTCATCATCGTTACGTGAGTCCAGCCGATTCGACCTCCAGCGCTACCGCATTCAGTTCGGGAACCCAGACGCGGTCAGGCCCATTGCCCCCAGCTACGTTCCTAGGCCTCCCTGAGCCTACCCTAGTAGATACCTCTCTACTGTTTACTCGCGTGATCCCAGTCGATTCGTCCTCCAGCGCTACCGCATGTTCGTGAACCCACACGCGGTCAGGCCCAGTTGCCCCCAGCTACCTTCCCAGGCCTCCCTTGAGCCTACCCTAGTAGATACCTCTGCTGTTTACTCACGTGATCCCAGTCGATTCGTCCTCCAGCGCTACCGCATGCTCGTGAACCCACACGCGGTCAGGCCCAGTTGCCCCCAGCTACCTTCCCAGGCCTCCCTTGAGCCTACCCTAGTAGATACCTCTGCTGTTTACTCACGTGATCCCAGTCGATTCGTCCTCCAGCGCTACCGCATGCTCGTGAACCCACACGCGGTCAGGCCCAGTTGCCCCCAGCTACCTTCCCAGGACTGTGACCTTGAGGAAGGTCCTCTCCTATATGCTCCTTGCCAGACATGTCTCTCAGAGACCGCTGTTTGGGGTAGTCTAGCCGGCGGGAGCGGTAGTCTATCGGCCGGGAGCCGGCGGTACTCTAGTACTGAAGTGTGCTGGAGTATCGGCGGGTGTCTCTAGTAGAAGAGTAGCCTGCTTAGCTGGAAACCCCGTGTGACTGTTACGGTTACTGTTACCTTCCCAGGCCTCCCTTGAGCCTACCCTAGTAGATACCTCTGCTGTTTACTCACGTGATACCAGTCGATTCGTCCTCCAGCGCTACCGCATTCATGTTTGGGAACCCGGACACCAGCAGGCCCATTGCCGCTCCTAGGCCTCCCTGAGCCTACCCTAGATTCCTCTCTGCTATGTACTGGTGTCCCACAGACTGTATAATTCATCGTCGAAATCCATCATCATCATGTACCCACGTGCGCCCAGTCGATTCGTCTTCCAGTGCCACTGCGCCGGAACCCAGACGTCGGCAGTGGGAGAACGTCCACACTTGGGAACCCAGACACCCATCACCCGCGACTAGAGCCCTTCACCCTACAGCTCTAATTGAGGCAGGCACACACTCACGTGAGCCCAGTCGATTCGTCCTCCAGCGCGACAGCGTTCATGTTTGGGAACCCAGACACAGGGAGGCCCATTGCTCCAGAGCACATGAGCGCGGTCGCCATGACGAGCAGCTTGGGGTGGCCTCCCGGCATGTCCTCGCCCACGCGCTGAACGATGGGAAGGATGACCATGGCGCCGACCTGTGTGTATGTGTGTGGTTGTGTGTGTGTGCATGTGTGTGTGTGTGTGTATGTGTCAGCTTGGGGTCCCCTATCTCCAACGCGCTGCACGATAGGAAGGATGACCATGGCGCCCACCTGGGTGTGTGCGTGTGTGTGTGCATGTGTGTGTGTGTGTGTGCCTGTGTGTGTTTGTGCCAGCTTGAAGTGTCCCGTCTTCCACTCCCGCTGTCTGAATGCTACCGGTGCCACGGGAGGATTTCATGGTTGTGAGCCGTTGACCGGTACGGGCGGCGTCGGGAGTCTCTCTTTGTCTCTCTCTATCTTCCTATATGTCTATTTCTGCCTCTGCCTCTTCACTCTCCCCCTCCCTCATAGTCTAATTATAACACCACACACGCGTGCACAGTGCCACCCACCGTGTGTGAGATGAACGTCGTGCAGATGAGCACGAGGAGGCAGAAGATGAGCAGGACGGTGTACTGGTCGAGGTCGATGGTCGCAGTGGTGATCTCCTGTGATTGATGGTTAAGTAGGGGATAGGGCCTAGGCATTGGGGCCTAGGGTATAGGGCCTAGGGTGGGGTGGGTGGGGGTGGGGGGGGGCTCAGCCTACGTCAATGTTTTGTTGAGGTCCATGGTGGCGGCAGCGATCTCCTGAGATTACTCAAGGGTCGTGAATGGGTTCAGGAACTAGGGTTTATGGCCTGGGATGTTTGGGCTTAGGAAATAAGTTTCTTATATAACTCAGGAACCACTAGGAGCTAGGGCTAGAGCCCAACCCATGACGGTGTACTGGTCGAGGTCGACGGTCGCGGTGGTGATCTCCTGCAGTGGGGGTGTGCGGATTAAGAAACTAGGTGCTTGGGTATAAGGGGTTAGGGCCTGCTAGGGTTCAGGGCCTACAGTCAGGGTTCAGGGCCTACAGTCAGTTAACCCATGACGGTGTTCTGGTCGAGGTCGACGGTTGCGGTGGTGATCTCCTGCGAGTGTTCAGGGGTCGGGAAAGGGTTCAGAAACCAGGGTTCAAGTCCTAGGATTTGGGGGCTTGGGACCACTAGGGCCTAGGGCCTAGGGCCTTAACCCAGGACGGTGTACTGGTCGAGGTCGACGGTGGCGGTGGTTATTTCCTGCAGATGGGGTTTACGGAATAAGAACCTAGGTGCTTGGGTACTAGGGTTGGTACTAGGGTTCAGGGCCTACAGTTAACCCATGACGGGGACCTGGTCGAGGTCGAAGGTTGCGGCGGCGATCTCCTGCGATTGTCCAAGGGTCGGGAAAGGGTTCAGAAACCACGGTTTAGGGCCTGGGATGTTTGGGCTTAGGGCCCACTAGGGCCTAGGGCCCTAACCCAAGCAATCTCCTGCAACACATGCGCAATCACACTATCGTGAGGGAGCCTCCAGAGTCGCGGCTGGGCCGCTTGCACTAGGAGCAGTAAGGGAGCTCTGAGGAGCGGGGATTTAATGGAAAATATTGCAGCTGCATCAAGGGGAAGTCGATGGCGAACGGAGAAGTAGACGACGGCGACGACGACAACAAAACCTGCTTCTAGCTTGCTTCTCCCTAAGCTGTATAACATGTACACATGTACACCTAGGTAATCCCTGTACGGGTTTTATTGCATAAAACCGATCGTAGGGAGACTCTTATACATAGGGCTCACAAACGAAGTGGTTGGAGATGATGGACGATCGAGATCGACGGCCGCGGTGGTGATCTCCTGCGATTGGGGTTTTAGGGATCAGGGCCTTCAGTGGCGTTCCACAGGGGTTCTAGGGTTCAGGTCATAGGGTGATGAGCCATAGCCCATAGGGTGAAGAGCCTCTCACAGCGCGACATCCACTAATACCCCCATTCCCCTCCGATTGGGGTGACAGGTTGTAGGGCCTTATGTGTCGTACCAGGGGGGCTCTAGGGTTCAGGTCACAGGGTTGAGAGCCTCTCACAGCGCGACATCCACTGATACCCCCCCCCTCTCTCCTAGCCCCCTCACATGACTCTTGACCAGTCAGGCGGCGCCCACGCACCAGCGCGATCGCAGCCAGGAGGCCGCTCGACTTGACTGCCTCACCCAGCGCGAGCCTCACTGATCCTTCACCCCTGCTTCCACACTACTCTCTAAAAAGTGATG
>VFSX01000001.1:102500-165000 GCA_016618255.1 Chlamydomonas sp. UWO 241
GGCTGTTGTTTGGTGGGCTCATGAAGAACAACAGGGTCTATCCCCACCTAGATTTCCCCTTTATAAAAGAGAGAGTCGCATGAAAGTAGTGTGGTTGCAGTAGTACCTCCAACAAAACTCAGCAGCAGGACGAGCCAGCACCACATATGAAGGGACGGGCAGCGGCACCCACCCACGCACACCCAAACTTCAAAGCACCCACCCACGCACACACAAACTTCAAGTGGTGTCACAAAATCGTCGGGGGCTCCCGCCCCGACGCCGCCAATGGCGGACCAACTGGGCTGACAGGGTGCTGCTGCAGCGTGAGCGACTCTGGGTTTGGGGAAATCGGCTCTGTCGCCGATTTGCCCTGATTCAGAGCGCTAGAGGCTGTTTGAGACACGGCGTCATAAGGCAGGCAACTGCGAGGCATGCGGGGACGGAGGGAAGGCTGCTGGCAGAAGTCGGCGCCGCCATCGTCGGTACCCCATGCAGCCACGGGCACCGGCACCGGGCAGAGGCTGCAGCTACGCTACAGCCAGGGCACCGGCTATGGGCATCGGCTATTGATTGACATCGGCTAAGGCTTCGGCTACGGCCAGGGACACCCTGCATCTGCACTCACATCGCATCGGCTACACGTCCGCCCTCTGGGCATCTGCATCTGCATCGGCCACGGCTACGGCCACGGCTACTGACATCGGCTGCGGCGACGGCTTCGGCCTACGTACTGCAGCTTCGGCACGAATCGCGGGGCACTTCAGTGACCTGCATGGAGGGTCTCCATGCAGGGCGAATCTTACATGCATGAGACACATGACGACGGAGATGCACTGGCAGCAAGCGCCCTCGCAGCGCAAGCGCCATGCATGGAGGCTGGCGGCATGGCGGACGTGCGCCACGTGATAAACGGAGGAGGAGGAGGGTGGCCAGGCTGGCTGCCCGAACTGAGACGCATGGCGCGACCAGATGTACTAGAGCTAGTGGGATGGACACAGTCAATGTGTATCCACTCAGTGCGGGTGATAGTATCTGCCTGCCTCAGGGATTGAGTGCGCAAGCACAAGTCTAATACGCCATTAGGGCGTCCAACAAGACTGTACAATCGACCACCCACACCACACGCGACATATCTAACAGGTGCGCTGGGCCGATTTCGTCGGGGAGATCACCATCGGAACCGCCGTGATAAGACGCACACACACACACACATAAACATACGCGCACAACCCACCCACCAGCAGGATGAGCCCCCAGAGCATGAGGATGCACACGCCAGAGACGGGCAGCGAGACCGCAAACCAGGAGAGCCACGAGGGAGGGTCGCCATCCATGCTCATGCGCTCAATCGCAAAGATGTTCTGCGAGAAAGGGCGGGGGAGGGTGGAGGCGAGGGATGTGATGAAGAGAGAGAAAGGGAGAGAGAGGGAGAGAGAGACATAGAGGACAGAAGGAGAGAAAGATAGAGAAACACCGAGAGAAAGAATGAGAGGAGAGAAAGAGAGCCAGCGAGACCGCGAACCAGGAGAGCCATGAGGGAGGGTCGCTGTCCATGCTCATGCGCTCAATCGCAAAGATGTTCTGCAAGCAGGGGGGGGGGGAGGGAGGGCTAGGGATGTGATGAAGAGAGAGAAAGGGAGAGAGAGGAAGAGAGAGACATAAAGAGGACAGAAGAAGAGAAAGATAGAGAGACACCGGGAGAGAGAATGAGAGGAGAGAAAGAGAGACAGTGGGACCGCGAACCAGGACAGCCATGAGGAAGGGTCGCCGTCCATGCTCATGCGCTCAATCGCAAAGATGTTCTGCGAGCAAGGGGGGCGTGTGTCAGAGGGTGAGGCCAAGAGGGTGAGACATAGAGAAAGAGAGGGAGACAGATAGGCTGAGAGAGACAGACAGAGATATGGAGAGACATGGAGAAAGAAAATACGGAGAGAAAGAAAGAGACCTCGAGAGAAACAGGAGGAGAGACAGAAAGCGACAGAGATAGAGACAGAGAGGGAGGGGGGGTGAGCCATACGGGAGGGTCGCCGTCCATGCTTGCGCGCTCAATCGCAAATATGTTCTGCGAGCGTTGTGTGTGTGTGTGCGGGGGGGGGAGTTGGGAGATAACGAGAGTGAGTGAGTGATAGTGAGAGAGACAGAGGAAGGCAGAGAGAGACAGAGATGAATACAGAGAGATATATAGACAGAGCAGGAGGATAAGATAACGAGGTGTGTGTATATGTGTGTGTGTGTGTGTGTGTGTGTGTGTGTGTGTGTGTGAACGTGAGTGAGTGAGTGAGTGAGCGAGTGAGCAAGGGGGAGAGGCGGAGAGGAAGAAAGGCGGAGAGGAGGAGAGGGGAGAGGGAGAGAGGGGAGAGCAAGGGAGGGAGGGAGGGGGAGAGGGAGGTGGCGGTGGTGCACTCTGTGCTTCCTATGACCACATGCTCACACACAAACACACACACAAACCCGGTCTCGGACCTTCCTCTCTCTCCTCTCTTCTCCACTCTCCTCTCTCCCTGCCCTCCTCTTTCCTCTCTTCTTTCCCTCTCCTCTTTCCCTCTCCCCTTGCCCTCTCCCCTTGTCCTCTCCTCTTTCCTCTCCTCTTTCCTCTCCTCTCTTTCCTCTCCTCTTTCCTCTCCTCTTTCCTCTCCTCTTTCCTCTCCTCTTTCCTCTCCTCTTTCCTCTCCTCTTTCCTCTCCTCTTTCCTCTCCTCTTTCCTCTCCTCTTTCCTCTCCTCTTTCCTCTCCTCTTTCCTCTCCTCTTTCCTCTCCTCTTTCCTCTCCTATCCATCGCCTGTATCATTTCTCTCTATCCCTGCCCTTACCCCTCCCACCTGTGAACTCAAGATCGGTGAAGTCATGCCACCAGTGTTGGACGCAAGCGCCCGCCCTCATATAAACACGCATGCACGCACACGCGCACGCACACGCACACGCACTCGCACACGCACACGCACACGCACACGCACACTATCAAATGCACACCTGAGGGCTTGAAATCGGCGACGTCATGCCCCCAATGTTGGACGCCAGCGCGATGCCCATGACCAGGCTCTTGGCAAAAGAGTTGGAGGTGTCAAGCGTCCTGTGTGTGTGTGGGGGGGGGGGGGGGAGGTGCGTGTGTGTGTTTGTTTTGTGTGTGCGTGTTTTTTGTGTGTATAATTTTGTGTGTGTTTGTGTGTGTGTGTGTATTTGTGTTATTGTGTGTGTGCTTGTGTGTGTTTGTGTGTGCGTGCACGCACACGCACACGCACACGCACACGCACACACACACACACACACACAAAAAAAACGCCTGCTGCTCCTTGCTCCCCCGTCCTGTTAACAGTGCGCAAAGGGGGCTGGGGTGTGCGGGGCTGTCTGTGCTGTCTGACCAACCAGCCACGCCGTGCCGACAGGACGTTCGACAAGCGTGTGCGCGCGTCGCATGCCATGTGTGTGTGCGTGCATGCAACGAATGCCATGTGTAAGCGAGCATGCGTGTGCCGCATGCCATGTGTGCTCGCGGTGCCTGCCATGAGTGTGTTCGTACGTGCGTTCGTGCATCGCATGCCGTGTGTGCGCGCGCCCTGACTTGAGGATGGGCATGACAATGGCGAACGTAAAACTGGGGACGGCTGCGGTGGAGTCCTCGACCCACCCACTCTCTCTGTCCCTCTCTCTCCCTCTTTCTTTCTCCCTCTCTCTCTCTGTGCCCCTCTCTCTCTCCCTCTCTCCCCCTCCACTCTCTCTCCCTCTCCCTGCATCCCTCTCTCTCTCCCTCTCTACATGCCCCCCCCCCCTCCCTCTCTCTCTGTCCCTGTCCCTCCCGTTCTCTTGTTCCCTCTCTCTACCCCCCCCCCTCTTTCTCACTCCCTCCCCCTCTTCCTCTCTCTCTCTCTTTATGTTTCCCTGCCTTACTTGAGGATGGGCATCACGATTGAGAACGTGAGCGCTGGGGCGGCTATGGTGGAGTTCTCGACCCACCCACCCTCTCTCTCCCCCCTCTCTCTCCTTCACTCTCTCCTTCACTCTCTCCCGCCCCCCGTCTCTCCTTTTATGTTGCCCTGACTCACTTGAGGATGGCATCATGATTGAGAACGTGAGCACTGGGGCGGCTATGGTGGAGTTTTCGACCGACCCACCCACTCTCTCTCTCCGTCTCCCCCATCTCTCTCTCCCTTCCTCTCTCCCCCGCCTCACTCTCTCTCCCTCTCTCCTGTTGTCCCTGCACCCCCCTCTCTCCCTCTCCCGGACTCAGTCTCTCACTCTCACTCTCTCCCTTTATGTTGCCCTGACTCACTTGAGGATGGGCATGACGATTGAGAACGTGAGCACTGGGGCGGCAACGTTGGAGATCCACATCGACGCAAACGCTGCGACGAACATGGACGCGAGGAGCACGTTGCGCGGCCTGCGCCCGACGCGCGACATGACGAGGATCGCGAGCCGCTTTTGTGGTCGTGAAGAGGGAGAGGGGTGGTAGGGGTGGTCAGCTTGGTGATGTTTTTGACATTGGGTGGGGGTCGTGGGGGCATGGGGTGGAGAAGGGGGAGGGAGAGGAGGGAGGAGGGGAGAGGAGGGGGAGCGGTGGGGGAGGGGTGGGGTGGGGGCAAACGGTCAGCTTTTTGATGGGTTCGTCGACATGACGAGGATCGCGAGCCGCTTGGGTGGTCGTGTCAGGGGTTTCGGGGTCGGAGGAGGGGGGTGGAGGTGGGGGCACACGCTTTTGATGAGTTCATCAACATGCTGAGGATCGCAAGCCGCTTGGAGGAGGAAGGGGGAGGGGAGGGGGGAGGGAGGGGAGGGAGGGGGAGGGGGAGGGGGGAGGGGAGGGGAGGGGAGGGGAGGGGGAGGGAGGGGGAGGGGAGGGGGAGGGGAGGGAGGGGGGAGGGGGAGGGGGAGGGGGAGGCGAGGGGGGGAGGGGGAGGCGAGGGGGGACATGGAGGAAAGCGTTCAGCAGCTGCACGTGGCCTATCGCCTTGCGCCTGTCAACATAAATAACATTATAACCCAGCCCCCTAAACCCTGAACTTGTTGTACCTTGGCGATGAAGTGCTTGGACAGCGCCGCGGCGATCGCAAAGCCTCCCAGCAGCAGCATGATGGTCTGCGCAGCACAGCACAGTTCGACAAGGCACAGCACAGCACAGCACAGCACAGCACAGCACAGCACAGCACAGCACAGCACAGCACAGCACAGCACAGCACAGCACAGCACATGTTTGGGGAATTTAGGGTTGAAATTTTTGGGTTGTAGGCAGGTTGTAGGGCTGAGTGAAGAGCGCGCGCACGATCGCAAAGCCTCCCAGCAGCAGCATGATGGTCTGCGCACAGCACAGCACAGCACGGCAAGGCACGGCACAGCACATCACAGGTTTGGGGGATTTAGGGTTGAGGGTTTTGGGTCGTAGGGTTCTGAGTGGGGAGTGCGCATAAAGGTTGCAAAGCCGCTCAGCAGCAGCATGATGGTATGCGCACAGCACAGCACAGCACAGCACAGCACAGCACAGCACAGCATGGCACGGCACAGCACGGCACAGCACGGGGCAGCACGCCACGCCACGGGTCAGGTTTTGGGGACTTAGGGTTGAGGGTTTTAGGTTGTAGGGCTGAGTGGAGAGCGCGCAGGTGGTCGCTAAGCCTCCCAGCAGCAGCATGATGGTATGCGCACGTCGCAGCATGAGTTTGGAGTTGAGCATCGCACAGCAAGGCACGTCGTGATGTTGAGAACTGCAAAGCACAGCAAGGCACAGCAGCGCACGCGCTGCACAGCGCAACACGGCGCAACACTGCACGGCGCAGCATGGCGCAGCACGCCACATCATCATGGGAAGCACAGCACAGCACAAGCCAGCGCATCAAGGCTCAGCGCAGCACAGCACAGCGCAGCACAGCGCAGCACGGCACGGCACGGCACGGCACGGCACAGCACAGCACAGCACAGCACAGCACAGCACAGCACAGCACAGCACAGCACAGCACAGCAAGGCAAAGCACAGCACAGCACAGGATGGTGGAGGACGGCACTACGCAGCACGGCGCAGCATGGCATGGCACAGCACGGCATGGCGCAACACGGCACGACACAGCAGAGCATGCACGGTATAGCACAGCACGGAACAGCACGGCACAACACGGCACAGCACGGCACAGCATGGCACAGCACGGCACAGCACGGCACAGCACGGCACAGCACGGCACTGCACGGCACAGCACGGCACAGCACGGCACAGCACGGCACAGCACAGCACGGCACAGCACGGCACAGCACGGCAAAACACAGTGCAGCACGGTATGGCACAGCACAGCACGGCACAACACGGCACGGCAGGCAGAGCAGAGCACATCGCAGCACGGCGCAGCACGGTACAGCACGGCCAATCAGAGCACGCACGGTACAGCGCAGCAAGGTGCAGTATGATGGTCAGCACATCACGGCACGCAACGGAGCAGCACCACGGAGCACGTCAATGCAGAGCAGAGCACAGCGGGGAATGATGGTCTGTGCAGAACAGCACAGCACGGCACAGCAGAATACCCACGACACAGCGCAGCACTGCACAGCATGGTGCAGTATGATGGTCAGCCCGTCACGGCGCAGCGCGGCGGAGCACGGCAATGCAGAGCAGAGCGCAGCATGGCATGGGTGTCTGTGCAGCACAGCACAGCACAGTACGGCACGGCGCATCACAGCGCGGCGCAGCGCAGCGCAGCTCATCACAGCGTAGCACGCACGACACAGCTCTGCACTGTCCAGCACGGCTCAGCACGGCCCAGCGTAGCACTACACAGCACAGCACGGCGCAGCACGGCACAGCACAGCAGAGCGCAGCACGGCATGCAGGCCAGCATTATGGCACAGCCCGCCGGCGTGCAGCATGGCGGTGCTGCACAGATCTTGCCCAGAAGCATTGGTAAGCGGGGGCGCCACAAGAGGAAGCGTGAAGCCCTGAATCACCTCCCTACCACATTCCCAACGCACGAGGCGGTGCCTGAGTCCCTACCACATTCCCAACGCACGAGGTGCCTGAGACCGCGCCTTTGCTTGCGCAGATCCGGCGGCGCCTGAGGCGCTCCGAGTCTGCCTGAGGCGCACCCCCGACCGCCTGAGGTTTCGCCTGAGGCGCCAACTTCGGCGCCCACCCCTGCCTGCTGTGCACTCCGACCACCTAAGGCGCCATGACCGCCTTGACGTGCGCGTTTCCGATGATGGGGCTGTGGTAGGGCCTGGCTTAACCTTGCGTGGAACATTGGCGCCGCGTCTTGCTCACTCACGCGCACACCCACACAAACATACCCCCACACACACACCTGGCTGAACCATGGCATGGAACATGGCGGGCGCCGCGTCTTGCACGCACAAACACACGTGTGCACACACACACACACGCACACACTTGCACACATGCACACACACACACACACACACACACACGAACAGACACACACACACACACACACACACACACACACACACACACACACACATACACATACACATACACATACACATACACATACACACACACCTGGCTGAACCATGGCATGGAACATTGCTGGCGCCGCGTCCTGCGCGTACAAAAAACACGCGCACACACACACACACGCACATACACACACACACACACACACACCTGGCTGAACATGGCGGGCGCCGCGTCTTGCGCGCACAAACACATGCAAACACACACACACACACAGACACACCTAGCTGAACATGGCGTGGAACATTGCTGGCGCCGCGTCTTGCGCGCATATACACACACACACACACACATACACACACACACACGCACACACCCACATTCATACACCCACACGCACACCCACACCCCCACACACACCTGGCTGAACAAGGCGTGGAACATCGCTGGCGCCACGTCTTGCGCGCGTGCACACACACACACACACATACACACACACACACACGCACACACACACATTCATACACCCACACGCACACCCACACCCCCACACACACCTGGCTGAACAAGGCGTGGAACATCGCTGGCGCCACGTCTTGCGCGCGTGCACACACACGCAAACACGCACATGCACACGCACACGCACACGCACACGCACACGCACACGCACACACACGCACCCACTCACCCACACATACCTGGCTGAACATGGCGTGGAACATGGCGGGCGCAGCGTCCTGCGCGCGCAGGCGGTGGCTCTCGCCAGTGGCCGCGTCGAGCTTGGTGCACACCCTGCGTGGCAAAGAGTTTGGGGTGCAAGGGGTGGGGGTGGAGGGGTGGGGTGGGGGGTCCTAGGGTATGTCACTGAATGTGGTAGAGGTGAGGGTGTAGTGTGTGAAGTGAGTTGAGCCAAGCCCTCCAACCCGAGCCAAAGCATCGAGCTTGGTGCACACCCTGCGTGGCAAGGGGTTGGGGTGCAAGGGTTGGGGGTGGGGGGGGGGTCCTAGGGTATGTCACTGAATGTGTAGGGAATGAGGGTGTAGTGTGTGGTGTGTGGTGTAGTATGTTGAGCCAAGCCTCGAACCCAAGCTGAAGCGTCGAGCTTGGTGCACACCCTGCGATGCGAGGCTGCCGGGTTCAAGGTGTCGTGCGCTAGCTAGCGCTGACACAGGTCTCAAACATCATTAGTGGTGTCACAGACTGTAAAATCCATCATCATCAGGTTTTAGGGTTCAGGACGTTTTTAGCCTAAGCTGTCGGGTTCAAGGTGTCGGGCGCCGGCACAGGTCTCAAACATCATTACTGGTGCTACACAGACCGTAAACTCCATTATCATCAGGTTTTAGGGCAAGGGAGGTCTTGAGCCTAAGCCCTGAACCCTTCACATGTCGCTCACATCGAGTTTTGTGCACACCCTTCATTCTGAGGGTTGCGGGGTGTAAGGGCTTATGCCTGAGAGTTTGGGGGGTGCTAGGGTCGTGGCCCAGGCCACAGAAAACACACAAACACAATACAGCGCGTTGTGCGCACGCACGCACGCACGCACACATGCACACAGCGAGGTGGAGTGCACAGTGGGCATGCACATGCCAGCATGCATGCATGCATGCACGCCACGCATTATGTCACGCACTCAAGCAGCAACGCAAGTGGGGCAAACCACCATCGATAGGTCGTGTAGAGCGTGTGACCATGCACATGCACACACACACACACACACACACACACACACACACACACACACACACACACAGCAAGGTGGAGTACATGGTGGGCATGCACATGCATGCATGCACACACACCATGCATTAGCTCACGCACTTGAGCAGCAACGCAAGTGGGGCAACCACCATCAAGGTCATGAAGAGTGTTTCATCATGCACACGCTCACGCTCACGCAAACACACACACAACCAACCAACCAACCAAGCGTTACATGAGGCCGTCCGCATGCACCGGCAATGCCTGTACTACTAACAGCAGTACACCCCGGCAAACACACACACACACACACACACACACAAACACACACACACACACACGCACGCACACATGCACACAGCGAGACGGATAACACGGTGGGCATGCACATGCATGCATTGTCTCACTCACGTAAGCAACACCGCAAGTGGGGCAACCACCATAGAGGTCGTGTAGAGCGCGTATGACCATGCACACGCACGCGCGCACACACACACACACACACGCACACACACACACACTCACGCACACATGCACACAGCGATTTGGAGTACACGGTGGGCATGCACATGCATGCATGCACGCACGCCATGCATTATCTCACGCACAACATCACTGCAAGTGGGTCGACCACCATCGAGAGGTCGTGTAGAGCGTGTGACCATGCACATGCACACACACACACACACACACACAGCGAGGTACAGTGCACAGTGGGCATGCTTACGCAAGCATGCACGCACGCCATGCTTTCTCTCATGCACTTGAGCAGCACCGCGAGCGGGGCAACCATCATCGAGGTCGTGTAGAGCGTGTGACCATGCACGCGCACACACACACACACACACAGCAAGGTGGAGTGCACAGTGGGCATGCTTATGCATGCATGCATGCCATGTGTTCTCTCACGCACTTGAGCAGCAATTCGAGCGGAGCAACCATCATAAAGTTCGGGCACCAAACATGCCTGAACCCTACACCATAACCCTTAACCGCATGTGCATGAAAACGCACGGTGTCCATGCCATGCCATGCCATGCGCTGTCATGCCATGCGTTGCCTTACGCACTTGAGCAGCACCGCGAGCGGGGCAACCATCATCGAGGTCGTGTAGAGCGGGATCGCCTCGGTCGCCCACAGCAGCGATACCAGGGCAAGCATCGCCAGGCAGTTCTGCTTCTCTGGCTCCTGCGTGTGTGCGTGTGTATGCGTGTGTGTGTATGTGTGTGTGTGTGTGTGTGATGTGGGGGGCACCAACAGCAGCGACACCAGGGCGAACATCACCAGGCAGTTGTGCTTCTCCGGCTCCTGTGTGTGTGTATGTATGTAACCCTCGTCGATATAGGGTCCCGGCCCGCCAGACTGCCCTATATAGGCTATATATAGGCGATACCCTACATAGGGACTAATAAAAATCAAACATTTTTTGGAAAGTGTGACAATTATACGCAACCCTAAAGGAACCCGGAACCGCGCTCCGAATATTTGTTGGAATTATTTCCGAGGCGTGAGAAGCAATACAAGACGTTGGCTGCGCGGAGGAGACGCGGAGACGCGGAGTAGCACGCTCTCGTATTGACACGCGCTGCAAACCCCAATACACCCACCCTACGCTGCAGGCATACAACACACCAACCCACACCGGCTTTCTAAAACCCAGAACCCCAAACACAATACCCCACTCTGTCATATATGCTGCTGGGTGGGGGGCTTCCCCGCCGCCGCCTCGCAGCGGCCCCCCTCGCCGCCGCCGCCGCTGCTGCGCTCCCGCCGGCTGCGGCGGGAGCACACGCAGCAAGCACACTACGGCGCGGTTCCATACCCATGCCACCAACCTAATAATGTCTCGTTGTGCCCTTTAGGTCTGCTTTGCTGCCAAGCGTGCCAGGGAACGCCCCTGGCCACCTGCACCTGCGTGCCTCCCCAACCCACCCCACTGCATGTGTGCAGCCCCATGCACCCCCTATGCAACCCCCCAGTCCTGCCCCAAACGAAACTACATCGTCCCCTCTATGCCTTTCTGGGGCGTCGCAAGCGGTGGGGCCTCATTCGGAGGTAGTACGAGCCAGCTGTTGCAGTCGAACTGGGTGGGGGGGAGTCACCGACTACCTCCGACGGCCACTTCGCGACCTCCCGTGCCTTACGGCGATGCATTGGGATCGCATGGTCGCGGTACTTCGCTGATGCCGCGCGGGGAGGCCCGTTCGCGGCCTCTGCGGCCCCCACACTGGCCGCGGGATCCTATATATAGGGCTCGTTTGGAGCCTATATAACTGGCGCCCCGCGCTCTATAGGCTATATATAGGCTATATATAGGCTATAACTATATAGGGCTACATATAGACCGCCGACCCTTATGTGCGTGTGTGTGTGTGTGTGTGTGTGTGTGTGTGTCATCTTGGGAGCGCCACCAAAATAAGGGCGAGCATCACCAGGCAGTTCTGCTTCTCTGGCTCCTGTGGAACGTGCATGAAGCGACAGGCACCAGGGCAGGGCAGGGTCAGTGGCAGGGGCACCAGCAGCAGGAACAGAAGCAGAAAGCCAGGCAATTCTGCAACGCAGACTCCTGCGATCCGCCGGCAGCAGGTAGGGCGGGTGGATGGCAGTTCTGCTTCTCTGGCTCCCGGGATCGGGAGCAGCAGCAGCAGCAGCAGCAGCAGCAGCAGCAGCAGCAGCAGAGCAGCAGCAGCAGAGCAGCAGCAGCAGCAACGCAGAAATGATGGGGGTGGATGGTGAGTGGCAGGGGCACCAGCAGCAGCCTTGCTTCTCTGCCGCTGGACCCTGCGCACCGGCCGGCATGCGCCCCTGCGCACGTTTCGATGTGCTGCCCCTTCACCCACACGCACCGGCACTGTGACAGAATAGGCCTAATCCCACAACCCGACCCCAGAGCAAAGCTCTTGAGGGGGGAAGAGAGAAGCTTAAAGCCTCTTCTTAACCCCCCAGAGTAAACTCTGGGGCAACCGTAAAGGCCTGGGCAGCCTATCCCCAGCCCTTGGCTGGGCTTCTTACACCCAGCCTTTGGCTGGGCTTACTGTTCTTGCTGATTTGGTTACTAGTTCTTTTCTAACAGTAGTAAGCGTGACTGTATTTGTAGTCCGCAGCAGGGTCAGAAACACCAGCAGAGAGATGCAGAGGGCCACGTGCGTCAATTGGCGGCGCAGGAACGGCGCACGCACACGAGCGGAAAACAACAACGAGCGCACACATGAGAGCCCTTCCCGAGAGTATCTCGGTCCACAGAGGTGTCACAGACACGAGCAGGCTGAAGCAGAGGGCGATGGGCGTCTGGTGGCGGCCCAGTAAAGAAACAAGGCACACACTCGCGCATGCCGCCTCCTAGGGGACAATAAACTGACCGAAAACACTCGCCAAAGAGGCCTCTATCCACTCGCACACCCACCGAAAAGATCTCGGTCCACAGCAGTGTTGAGGAAGACCAGCAGAGAGAAGCTGTCCAGTGGCGGCGCAGAAGAAACGCACGCATACACACACACACACACACACACTCACACACACTCACACACACACAGACATGGGTACGCACGTGCACAAGGGCACCCACTGAAGATATCTCGGTCCACAGCAGCGTGAGGAAGATCCGGATCGAGAACGACAGCGCCACAGGTGTCTAGTGGCGGCGCAGAAGTAACGCACGCATATACACACATGAAACGCACACGCACACACGAAGACACGGGCATCCATGATCACAAGCGCACCCACCGAAAAGATCTCGGTCCACAGCAGTGAGAGGAAGATCACGATCGAGAAGAACAGCGCCACAGGCGTCCAGTGGCGGCGAAGGAACGGCGCGAGCGGTGCGTCTGGTCCCGACTTGATTGTTGTTGTGCCGGTCTGCGGTTGGTTTTGGTGTCGCGGTTGTTTTCGGATTGGTGGTTTGGGGGGGCTTCACGAAGAGTTCGGCAAGGTTTCTTTCTGAAGGCGGTTACAGCGCAGGAACGGCGCGAGCGGCGCGTCCGGTCCCGATACGATTATCGTTGTGCCGGTTTGCGGTTGGTTTCGGTGTGGAGGTTGGTTTCGGATTGGAGGGTTGTTTCGGCTTCATCACTTGGTTGCTTCACTAGGAGGTTGGCAAGGCAGTGTTTTCAGGGCTTGGGGGGTCAGAAACGGCGCGAGCGGCGCGTCCGGGCCCGATACGATGATCGTTGTGCCGGTCTGCGCGACGGTTTCGGTTTGGCGGTTGGTTTCGGATTGGCGGCTGGTTTGGGTTTCAGCACTTGGCTGCTTCACACGGAGGCTGGCACGTGAAGGCGGTTGCAGCGCAAGAATCGCGCAAGCGGCGCGTCCGGTCCCTATTTGATTGTCATTGCGCCGGTCTGCGGTTGGTTTTGGTGTCGCGGTTGGTTTCAGAGGGTGGCGGTTGGTTTTGGTTTCAGCATTTGGATGTTTCACCAGGAGGCTGGCACGTTTTTTGTGTGTGGAGGGCTTTGCAGCCCAGGAACGGCGCGAGCGGCGCGTACGGTCCCGACACGATCGTTGTTGCGCCTTTCTGCGGTGTGTGTCGGTGTCGCGGTTGGTTTCGGATTGGCAGTTGGTTTTGGTTTCAGCATTTGGATGTTTCACCAGGAGGCTGGCACGTTTTTTGTGTGTGGAGGGCTTTGCAGCGCAGGAACGGCGCGAGCGGCGCGTACGGTCCCGACAAGATCGTTGTTGCGCCTTTCTGCGGTGTGTTTCGGTGTCCCGGTTGGTTTCGGATTGGCTGTTGGTTTGGTTTCAGCATTTGGATGCTTCACCAGGAGGTTGGCAAGGCAGTGAGTTTAGGGCTTGGGGGTTCAGGAACAGCGCGAGCGGCGCGTCTGGTCCCGACACAATTGTCGTTGCGCCGGTCTGTGGTTGGTTTCGGTGCTGTGGATGGTTTCGAATTGTCGTTTTTTCCGGCTTCACCAGGAGTTCGGCAAGGTTTCTTTTTGTGAAGGGCTTTGCGGATAAAGAGCGGCGTGAGCGGCGCGTCTGGTCTTGACACGATTGTCGTTGTGTCAGTCTGTCAAAAGTTGCGTGGCAAGGTAGTGATGTTAGCACTGTTGTGGGCAGGCACACATGCGATCCACAAAGACACACACAACACAGGCTGGCCGGCAGGCAGGCAGGCAGGCACCCATGCAACACGCATAACGATGCACACTGGCAAGCAGGCAGGCAGGCAGGCAGGCAGGCAGGCAGGCAGGCAGGAAGGCAGGCTAGCGCGTGTACATGTGTGAGGGCGTGCGTGTGCGCGTGTGTGTGCAGGCAGGTAGGTGCTTTCACCCAAGCAACCCACGCACCTTGCGCTCCATCGCCACCATGTCGCGCCACACGGTGCTGCGCTCAACCTTGATCTGGTCGCGCAGCATGCGCGTGAGAACATCCAGAGCCTTGGCGGAGTCGCCCTGTGGTGGTGGTGGCGGTGGTGGTGGTTGTGATGGTTGCGGTGGTTGTGGCGATGACTGTGAAGTAGGCAACGAAGGGGCCCCCAAACATGTTCTGGTGGTTGCAGTGGTGGTGGCAGTGGTGGTGCACGTTCATCGTCTGGGTAGAGACGCCGTGTGGTGGTGACGGTGGTGGCGGTGGTGGTGGCGATGGCGGTGGTGGTGGTGGCGTCAGGTTTGAAGGGAGAGAGTTTGGGAGAGTGAGTTTTTGAGTGCGGGTCGAACGGCAATTCAAGGCGGGTGGGCAACCGTGTGCTAGCAAAAGGGTGGATAGGCTCTCACATAAATACGCGCAGATACCCGTCTCCTTTGGACCTGCGTGCACACGCACGCACGCGCACACGCACGCACACGCACGCACGCACGCACGCACGCACGCACGCACGCACGCACGCACGCACGCACGCACGCACGCACGCACGCACGCACGCACGCACGCACGCACGCACGCACGCACGCACGCACGCACGCACGCACGCACGCACGCACGCACGCACGCACGCACGCACGCACGCACGCACGCACGCACGCACGCACGCACGCACGCACGCACGCACGCACGCACGCACGCACGCACGCACGCACGCACGCACGCACGCACGCACGCACGCACGCACGCACGCACGCACGCACGCACGCACGCACGCACGCACGCACGCACACACGCACACACGCACATGTACACAATTCCATACAGATCTGCGACCTGGTTGCTGCGGTCTACCAGCAAACACATACACACACACACACACACACAGACACACACACAAACCAACGACTTCCGGCAAACTGAAAATCGACCACACCTGCATGTACACGATGCCATACAGGTCCGCCACCTGGTTGCTGTGGTCCACCAGGTCGGAGGTGTACTTGGACACACACACACACACACACACACAAACAAAGAAAGAAAGAAAGAAAAACATGCGCACAAACACACACACACACATATCAACGGCTTCCAGCGAACTGTAAAGAAACAACCACACACCTGCATGTACACGATGCCGTACAGGTCCGCCACCTGGTTGCTGCGGTCCACCAGGTCGGAAGTGTACTTGGAGACAGCGAGCGCTCGGTCGACCTGTCACCGTGTGGCACGCATACAGTAAGGAGTTGGGTTGTAGTTGTTAGTGCTTCAGGGTTTAAGAGTTTGGGGTTTCAAACCCTTGAAAAAACGCGGTCAACCAGGTCGGAAGTGTACTTGGAGACCGCGAGCGCTCGGTCGACCTGTGGCGTGCACATTTAGATGTGCAAGGTTGCTGGGTCTTGGGGTTTAGGTGTTGAAGCAGAAATGGGCCCCTCCCAAGTGCTTAACAGCCCCAAAACATGGGGGTTTAGGGGTTAAAAGCTCGTAAAACACAAACGTGGTCCACCAGGTCGGAGGTGCACTTGTGGACAGCGCACGGTCGACATGTCACAGTTTGGCGCACGCAAGTGGGCTTCAAGTAATAGGGTAAGGGATTTTCAACAAGAAATGATGTGAACCAGCTCGCACTCGTCAGAGTGTACTTGGGGACAGCGAGCGCTCGGTCGACCTGTCACAGCGTGCCGCCCACACTTTGGCTTCAAGTTCCAGACTGTAATGTCTATCACCACCAGGTTTGGGAATTGAAAACAAGAACACATGTGACGCAGCTCGCAAAGCTCGGAAGTGTACTTGGAGAATGCGAGCGCACGGTCGACCCCTATGGCACGTTTCAGCGACGCAGTTGCGTTTAGTTAAGATTTGGTTGTGATAGGCAAGTAACGTTCAGGGGCGAGTTTCGTTTTGCAGTCCATCGGATGTGTACTTGGAGGCGGCGAGCGCACGGTCGACATGTCACAGTGTGGCGCACACAATTAGGCTTCAAGTTTTTGGTTGTAGGATTAAACCAAGAAATCATGTGAACCAGCTCGCACAGGTCGGAACTGCAGTTGAGGACATCGAGCGCTCGGTCGACCTATGGCGCAGTCGTAGGCGCAGTTGCGTTTAGTTCAGAGTTGGTTGTGATAGGCAAGGAACGTCCAGGGGCGAGTTTTGTTAAGCTGTCGATTAGGAGGTGTACTTGGAGACGGCGAGCGCTCGGCCGACCTATCACATTGTGTCGCACACATTACGGCTTCAAGTTCTAGACTGTTATGTCAATCCTCATCAGGTTTTGTGACTGAAAACAAGAAAATATGTGAAGCAGCTCTCACAGCTCGGAAGTGTACTTGGAAAATGCGAGCGCACGGACGACCTATGGCACGTTTCAGCTGCGCAGTTGCGTTTAGTTCGGATTTCGTTGAGATAGGCAAGCAAGAGGGTTTAGGGGCGAGTTCTGTTTCGCGGTCCACCAGCTCAGATGTGTACTTTCAGACGCCGAGCGCTCGGTCGACCTGTGGAACACACGCATTTGGTGGTGGATGTGACACGCTTGTGGTCGTGGTTGTGGCGGTTGTGGTGCTGGCATTGGTGGCGCGTTTTGAAACCTGTAAATGCGGTCCACCAGCTCAGATGTGTCCTTTGAGACGCCCAGCGATTGACGCGCGGAACACACACATTTGGTTGTGGATGTGACACGCTTGTGGTTGTGGTTGTGGTGGTTGTGGTGCTGGTGGCATCGGTGGCGCGTCTTGAAACCTGTAAACGCGGTCCACCAGCTCAAATGTGTAATTTGAGGCCGCGAGCGCTCGGTCGACCTGGCGCAAATGATTTGGTGCGCGATTCGGTGCGAGCAGTGCCTTTGTGCGTGGTGATGAGGTGCGCGATTCAGTGCATGACTGGTTCAGAAAGTGCAGTGCGTGACTCAGTGGTGCATGCAAGGTGGCGCGTTTGGGTTTGCCATACGTTGGTCTAGACTCGCAGTACTTTGAAACCGAGCCGAGTGCGCGGTCGACGTGGCGCATGTGCGTTTGGTGCGCGATAAGAACAGTAACAGTAACAGTAACACGGGTTTTCCAGCTAAGCAGGCACTTTTCAATTGAACAGTGCATGATTGATTCAGTGCGAGCAGTACGTGACTCAGTGGTGCATGTAAATGGCGTTGTTGGGTGGCGTGTAAGTTTGAGGTGTGTTGGTCTAGAGACGAGTGTTGTTGGAGGCGGCGAACGCTCGGTCGACCTGGCGTACATGGTTTGGTGCGCAATTTGAAGTGCATGACTGACACATAAGTTCGAGGTGCGTTGGTCTAGAGACGAGCGCTCTTGGAGGCGCCGAGCGCCCAGCCGATCTGGCGCACATGATTTGGTGCAAAATTTGAACAGTGCATGACTGATTCAGTGCGTGACTCAGTGGTGCTTGTAGCTGGCGTGGTTGGGTGGCGCGTAGGTTTGAGGTGCGTTGGTCTAGAGACGAGAGCTCTTGGAGGCGGCGAGCGCTCGGTCGACCTGGCGCACATGATTTGGTGCGCGATTCGGTGCGAGCAGTGCCTTTGTGCGTGGTGATGAGGTGCGCGATTCAGTGCATGATTGATTCAGAAAGTGCAGTGCGTGACACAGTGGTGCAATGCAAGGTGGCGCGTTTGGGTTTGCCGTAAGTTGGTCAAGACTCGCAGTACTTTGAAACCGAGCCGAGTGCGCGGTCGGCATGGCGCATGTGCGTTAAGTGCGCGATTTGAACAGCGCATGATTGATTCAGGGCAAGCAGTACGTGACTCAGTGGTGCATGCAGTTGCCCTGGTTGGGTGGCACGCAGGTTTGAGGTGCGTTGGTCTAGAGACGAGTGCTCTTGGAGGCGGCGAGCGCTCGGTCGACCTGGCACACACGAGTCGGTGCGTGATTTGGTGTGAGCAGCGCCGCAGTGCGGAACTCAGAGTGACCAGTTCCCATTTCATTCAGTGCGTGATTAGTACGCAATTCAGTGCACGACTCGGTGCACGATTCAGTGCATCATATCGACTGGAACTGACGTCGGCGCGTGCACGCGAACACACACACACACACACACACACACACGAACACACACACACACACACACACACACACACATGCGCACACACACACACACATACACACGCACAAACACACAAACACACAAACACACAAACACACAAACACCCACCTTTGGCATGAAGCTCTCCTTGAGCGCGAGGTTCGTCACCTGTGTGTGTGTGTGTGGGGGGGGGGGGGGGGGCGAGTGAGAGGGAAGCAGGCGAAGGATGAGAGGTGGGGGGAAGAGAGAAGGAGGGTGCGAGTGAGAGAGGGGGGGGGGAGAGAGAGCAGCCCATTCCCTTGAATACCACCTAATATAAGCTGACTTTATACCTGTTCAGGCTCATTTTGCTGCCCAATAAATGCATATTTTCAGCATAAACTTGGTGAGCAGCTGCGTGACATCACTCCCTATTGCTGGGCATGTTCCAAATCCATCAAACCGTCCTAAAACACCCCCCAAAACACTCGCCTTGTCGTGTTTCTTGAGGATTTTGCGGAACCCCTCGTGGTTGTGCTCCAGGAACTGAAGGGGGCAAGGCAGGGCAGTGCAGTCAGTCAGTCACCTTAACATTGTTTGCATTTGCACTGGGACTGCAGAGAGGCATCCTCACGCGGTCCGCTCACGCTCACACGGAACGCGTACGCACGCGTATGCACGTGGCACACGGCACACTCGCGCGGCACGCTTACGCTTGCTTGTTCACATGGCACGCTCATGCTAAAACTCACACGACACGCGCACGCGGCACGCTTACGCGTGTGCGACCAAGCGAACGTTACCTGGCCTGACTGACGAGGTTAAGGTCGAGGGTGTGCGGTTGGACCCTAGGTCCAACCTGCCCACCTGCCATCATAATCCATCTTGCCTGCAGCCCTCCTGCTTCCAACGCCTCCCCCCCCCCCACACACACACACACAAGCACACGTGCACGACACCACCATAACAACCACCACAACCACCGCCCACCCCTCCACACAAACCTGCTTCGAATCCGTCATATCCACAAACATATCGTGCACACGCTGTTTAACCCACTCCTTCGCTGTCCCTCCCTCCAGCCAGCCTCCAACTCCAACCCCCACCCAAATCACCCAAAACGCCCAAACGCCACCAAAACACCCCCCCCCCGCACACGCTGCTTCACCCACTCCTTCGCCTTGCCGCCCTCTTGTTCCCACCACAAAACCACCACAAACACCACAAACACATCCACAATAACCCACCCTCTGACCTCTCTGGCCCGTCTCTGCCCCCAGTGCCCTGTTATTCAACAAACACACCAAACCGAACACAAACAAACCTGCTTTAGGTCCGTCAGGTCAACGAAAAGGTCGCTCAAACGCTGTGTGACCCACTCCATCACTGTCCCCTCTCTGCTCCCAATGCACCACCACCACAACAACAACAACAACAACAACAAGCAACAAATCTAGCAAAGCAACAGCCACCATCCCAATACCCCCCCCCCCCCCCACACACACACACACACACACATAAACCTGCTTCAGATCCATCAGATCCAAAAACATATTGTTCACGCGCTGTTTGACCCACTCCTTCGCTGACCCTCCCTCCAGCCTCCAACCACTACCCCCATCGAAATCACCCAAACCACCAAAACGCCACCAAAATGCCACCACCATCCTTCCCCACAAACCTGCTGCAGATCCGTCAGGTACACAAAAACATCGTCCACACGCCGCTTCACCCACTATTTTGCCTTCCTTCCCTCCTGCTCCCAATGCACCACAGCCACCACAACCACCACCACAACAACAAAAAGCAACAAGTCAAGTAAAGCAAGAGCCACCATCCCAACAACCACCACGTCCCGCCCACAAAACCTGCTTCAGATCCGTCAGGTCAACGAATAGATCATTCACACGTTGCTTGACCCACTCCTTTGCCTTCCCGCCCTCCTGCCTCCGTCACAACACCCACAACAATGCCACCACAACGACCACAACAACCACCACAACCACCACCGCCCCCCAACAAACCTGCTTCAGATCCGTCAGGTCAACAAAAAGGTCGTTCACACGCTGCTTGACCCACTCCTTCACCTTCCCGCCCTCCTGCTCCCAATGCACCACCACCACCACCACGACAAGCAACAAATCAAGCAAAGCAACAGCCACCATACCAACAACCACGACGCCTCCCCACAAACCTGCTTCAGGTCCGTCAGATCCACAAACAAATCGTTCACACGCTGCTTGACCCACTCCTTCGACTTGCCACCCTCCTGCTTCCAGAACCGCACGCGCGCCTCGCGCGTGACAGACTCGTCCATCACGCCCCCGGTGGACTGACGCGCAAACGCGCTGTCAGGCACAGCTTCGATCGACGCGCGCCTGGGGGGGCGGGGAGGGGGGGGCGTGGTTTGTGGTTTGTGGTTTGTGGTTGGGGTTGGGGTGGTTGGGGTAGTTGGGGTAGTTGGGGTGGTTGGGGTGGTGGTGGACAGACTCGTCCATCACGCCCCCGGTGGACTGGCGAGCAAATGCGCTGTCTGGCACGGCTTTGATCGATGCGCGCCTGGGTGAGGGGTGGTGGTGGTGGTGGTGGTGGCAGTGGTGGTTGGGGTGGTTGTGTTGGTTGCTGTGGCGGAGGACGGACTCGTCTATCACCTCCGCCCTCACCCCCCGCACGCAAACGGGCTGACTGGCGCGGCTTTGATTGATGCCTCTCCACACACCCACACACTCACACACCCACACACCCACACATACACACGCACACTTACGCACGCGCACACGCACGCATGCACACACGCAGAACACACACACACACACACACACACGCATGCGCACAACCCTGCTGAGCTGGCGTGTGAGGTTGGTCGTGCTGCCCTGCGTCTCCTGCCTCTCCACACACACACACACACACACCTGCTGAGCTGGCGTGCGAGTTTGGCTGTGCCGCCCTGCGTCTCCCGCCTGTCAACACACACGCACATGCGCGCACATACACACAAACACACACACACACACACGCACACACACACACACACACACGCACACACGTACGCACACACACATCAAGACACACACACACAAACACACACGTAAACCTGCTGAGCTGGCTTGCGAGGTTGGTCGTGCCGCCCTGCGTCTCCTGCCTCTCTACACACGCACGAACACACACACACACACACAACCCCTGCTGAGCTGGCGCACGAGGTTGGCTGTGCCTCGCTGCGTCTCCTGCCACTCCACACACATGCACACACACACACACACACACACACACAGACCCCCCCCCCCCCACACACACACACACCTGCTAAGTTGGCACGCGAGGTTTTTCGTGCCACCCTGCGTCTCCTGCCTCTCCACACACGCACACACATACAGACACGCACATAGACCCCCCCCCAACACACACCTGCTGAGCTGGCGTGCGAGGTTTGTCGTGCCGCCCTGCGTCTCCTGCCTCTCCACATCAGCCATCAGCTCTTGGAACTGGTGGGGGGCACAGTAAGGAACGGTGAACGATTGACGGCTAATAGCAATTGCAATCTTATGATCGAAACACCAAACCCTATGTTTGGGGTTTGGGGTGGTTTTTTGGGGGGGGGGAGGGCGGCAAGCGGGCCGCATGCAGAGGCAGGGAGGGGGTGAGGCAGCGCGCCTCCTGCCTCTCCACGTCAGCCATGAGATCTTGGAACTGCGGAGGAAAAGGCACAGCAAGGATGGGGAACGATTGGCGATGATCGGATATACAAAAAGACGACCCGTATAAACCCGTACAAACGCGCTTACCCCAAAGGTCGCCAGGTGTATCTTCATAGACAGCCATGCCCTGCCAAAGCGGTCATAGGCATTGGAAGCAGGCAGGCAGCAGTGGGAGGGAGTGGGTGAAGCTTCTCCACGTCAGCCATGAGCTCTTGGAACTGCGGATGAGAGGGCACGCCAAGGATGGTGAACGACGATGAGGACGATGAGAATCGATTAGGATCAAAACCGGTAACCCTTGTAAACCGACGCGTTTACCCCAAAGATCGTCAGGTGTATTTTCAGCGACAGAGATGCCCTGCCAAAGCAGTCATGGGCAGTGGAAGCAGGCAGGCAGCAGTGGGAGGGAGTGGGTGAAGCTTCTCCACGTCAGCCATGAGCTCTTGGAACTGCGGATGAGAGGGCACGCCAAAGATGGTGAACGACAATGAGGACGATGAGAATCGATTAGGATCAAAACCGGTAACCCTTGTAAACCGATGTGTTTACCCCAAAGGTCGCCAGGTGTATCTTCAGCGACAGCCATGCCCTGCCAAAGCGGTCATAGGCATTGGAAGCAGGCAGGCAGCAGTGGGAGGGAGTGGGTGAAGCTTCTCCACGTCAGCCATGAGCTCTTGGAACTGCGGATGAGAGGGCACGCCAAGGATGGTGAACGACGATGAGGACGATGAGAATCGATTAGGATCAAAACCGGTAACCCTTGTAAACCGATGTGTTTACCCCAAAGATCGTCAGGTGTATTTTCAGCGACAGAGATGCCCTGCCAAAGCAGTCATGGGCAGTGGAAGCAGGCAGGCAGCAGTGGGAGGGAGTGGGTGAAGCTTCTCTACGTCAGCCATGAGCTCTTGGAACTGCGGATGAGAGGGCACGCCAAGGATGGTGAACGACGATGAGGACGATGAGAATCGATTAGGATCAAAACCGGTAACCCTTGTAAACCGACGCGTTTACCCCAAAGGTCGTCAGGTGTATCTTCAGCGACAGAGATGCCCTGCCAAAGCGGTAATGGGCAGTGAAAGCAGGCAGGCAGCAGTGGGAGGGAGTGGGTGAAGCTTCTGCATTGCCTGCAAATCAACGTCAGCCATGAGCTCTTGGAACTGCGGAGGAGAGGGCATAGCAAGGATGGGGGACGATGGTGGGCGTTGAGGATCGATTCGGATCGAAACAGCAAACCCTTATCAACCGACCTGTCAACCCCAAAGGCCATCATGTGTATCTTCGGAGACAGAGATGCCCTGCCAAAGTGGTTATGGGCATTTGGAAGGAGGCAAGCAGCAGTGGGTGAAGTATCGCGTCTCCTGCATCTCTACATCTCTGCCATGCGTCAGTCACGCGCTCTTGAAGCTGCGGCAGGGGGGGGGACGCATGATGTTTGGGCAGGCGCACGCACGAATTGTGTGTTGAGAAGGGCAGCAGGCAGGCAGCATGCAGAGGGAGGGGGTCAGGCGTCGCGTCTCCTGCCTGTCTACATCAGCCACGAGCTCTTGGAACTGCAGGGGGTGGGGGAGGGGGAGGGGCACAAATGATGTCTTGCTAGGCGCACACCACGGCGCACGCACACATTTTGTGTTGAGCAGGAGGGCGGCACAGGGAGTGGGGACAGCATCGCGTCTCTTGCCTGTCAACGCCAGCCATCACCTCTTCGAACTGCGGGAGGAGGGGGCGGGGGGCACAAATGTTGTCTTGCTAGGCGCACACCACGGCGCACGCACACATTTTGTGTTGAGCAGGAGGGCGGCACAGGGAGTGGGGACAGCATCGCGTCTCTTGCCTGTCAACGCCAGCCATCACCTCTTAGAACTGCGGGGGGAAGGGGGGGGGGGGCACAAATGATGTCTTGCTAGGCGCACACCACGGCGCACGCACACATTGTGTGTTGAGCAGGAGGGCGGCAGAGGGAGTGGGGACAGCATCGCGTCTCCTGTCTGTCAACGTCAGCCATCAGCTCTTGGAACTTGGAACAGGGGAGGGGGGCCGGAGGCGTCATACCCAAAAGACGATGAATAATAAGACAAGAACGACCAGACGTATGTGCGTCACACATGACTGTAAAATCCACCATCAGACGAGATCGTGTGCGAGGTTGTCGTGTCAATCTCTATAAAACCTGGGGGCGAGGGTTGGGACCGCCCTAACAAACGCAGCTCGTCAAATACCACCACTGTGCGGACCCCCGTACTTTCCGATCAGCCATCCCGTACGCTTGGGGGGCAGCGGCTGAACTGGAAAGTACGGGGAGTCCACACGGTGGTGGTATTTGAGGAGCTGCGTTTCGGAGGGCGGCTCTAACCCGCTGGGGACATTGGAAGCAGGAGTGCAGCTTGAGGAGGGGAGTGGGAGATGCAGCGCACCTCTTATCAAATTCTGCCCAAGGAATAAGCTCTTGGAGTGATGTAGGTGCGGGGGGCCGCGGGTGGGGTGGCGCCGTTGCTAGGCTCCTATGCAACTCCAGCACCTGCTGACACTACCATGGACTAGCTGTCGGGGTCGCGGGCTGCGGGCAGGGGCGACTCATCGCGGCTGGACCGTGATTGTGCCTGCCATTTCCCGCATGTGCCTGTGCGGTGTGCCTGCCTGTACCCGCCCGCCTGTGGCTGCTCTTTAACAAGCCTGCCTGCCTGTGCCTGCCCATGTCTGCCTGCCTGTTCCTACCTGCCTGCCTGCCTGTGGCTGCTCACGCAGCTCTGGGCCGCGCACCACAGCCCTACCACCTTCCCGACGTCTGAGGCGGCGCCTGAGGCGGCTACACTTGCGCTGATCAGGCGGCGCCTCAGGCGTGCCGAGACCACCTCAGGCGCAACCCCGACCGCCAGAGTCGTTGCCTCAGGCGACACCTTCGGCGCCCACCACCGCCTGGGGCGCACACCGACCGCCCCAGGCGCTATGACCATCTTGGCTTGCGCGTCTCAGACGTTGGGCTGTAGTAGGGCAGGCGAGGCCGCTCCACCTTTCACGTCAGGCGCCGCTATCATTCACGGCCAGCCTGCCTTGCCGTTACGCCTTGCCCCACGTGATTTGCCCTCACACTTCGATCATTCCGATGAGGCGCCTTAAATGCCAAGAAACGCCTACAAGGGCCACTCATCAGGACACAGGCAACGGCAAAACGACCAGCCAAAGCCACAAACACAACACAGAATTCAATGGGGGGCTGTAAGCAACCCCACGTCAGCGCAATGTGTGGCTATGGTAGGTTTACCTCCAGGCGCGCGCTCGCCTCCTTTCCCAGGAAGAACTGGCTGATGGTGTGCAGCTGCTCCTGCAGCCTCGCTTCAAACACGCTGTGCTGGTCCGCCAGCACCTGCCGGCATCACCGTGGGGTGGCAGCACGCATGGGAGGCAGGACGGCAGGTCACACGCGTGGGTGGGCGCCACGCAGCGCAGGAACAGGGAGCACTGCCTGCATCCTGGCAACATGCGCGTGGTGCGGGTACCGGTGCACGCATGCCTGCCTGCCCACCGTGGAGCCCAGCAGTGCCTCGTCCTCGTCGTGCGCATGGTGCACCCCCGCCTCTGCCTTTGCAATGGCATAGATGTCCTTCTTGAGGGCCTCGTAGTTGAGGTACTGAGTTTGCAGGGCGGGCGCACGGGCGGGCGAGCATCAGGGGCCAGGGCGGGGCACACACGTTCAGCAGCCAACAAAGCCCGTGGCCTTGCCGCAGCGGGCACGCACGCGTGCTCATGCGGCAAGCATGCAAGGCATCACGGCGGCAAACATGCCTACATCGCACCATGCAATCCATGCCATGCAATCCCCATGCGTGATGTGCGTGTGTGTGTGCGCCCACGCCCCCATCACCTCCTTCCTCCAATCGGGCACGACGTTGAAGTCGAGCTGGTGGGAGAACTTCATGGCTGCTGCGGCGTCGCGAGGGAGGAGCCCTAGCTAGCTGCGCGCACGGTCAAGCTTCGGATGAGGCCTGCTCACTTGGCTACTCGCGCTCACCACCAGCGTGCCCCAACAAACACACGATGCGCCCTGTTCACGGATTCGACGGCACCGATGGGGCGATGGGGTGGGCTATCGAGCGCCGAGAGCAACACTCGAGACTAGAATGTCCACCAGAGCACAATGCGGGAGCCTGTTCACAGCCACTGTTCTCTCAGAGAGGGAAGGGAGGGCGTAATTGGGTGGGTGCGCGATTCATCGAGTGATGCAGCGGTCACACATGGGATCATGCCACTTTCAAGAGGAGCAGGAGGCCCACACGCCCTCAAGGGCTGTGAAACTGGCTATTAGATCAATCCAATCACAATGAGGTCTGATCTAGCAAGCATGGGCAAGCAGCGGCGCACTCAGTGACTGTGTGCATGCGCGGGAGCAGGCGTCCACTCGCCTTCCCCCACACCCGTCGACTGCCCCCCCGTGTCCATCCCCTTCCACCCCCTACCCCACCCCACCCCGCCCCATCCCCCTTTTTACAGCCATGACATAAAAGCCTCCCAGTGAGGCTACTGGAACATGCTATGAACTGCAGTGTCCGGTCTGGTATCTTGCAGTCGCACGGCCTGTGCGGGATTTGCGTGGCCTGTCTGGGAGCGCCTGGGTCGCTAGCCACTTCACATGCAAAAGGTAAGGGAGCGAAATTGGGGTTCGCTTTGGTTGGTGCGCTCACGGTCACACTGATGTCACACCTGTGGAGGCTCAGGCCCACACACCCACAAGTATCAGAGCATCCCAGGGGGGAACTAGATCAGACCTGATCAAGCAAGCCAGTGGCAAGCAGCATTGCACTGGGCATGGTCATGTGTGTGAGCAGGCGCCCACTCGCCTTCCCCCACGGCCGTCGACACTGCCCACGCACAGTCCTGACACAACAACGCTGAGGGGCGATGGGAAGGGATCTGAGCTGGCATTTCTTAGTAGGCAAATGCATGTTGGAGGCATCTGCATCCTGACTCAAGGGGGGATAGCCTCGAGCCTAAGCCTTGAGCCAAAGCGTCGGGGAGGCTATATTAGAGACGCTTCCGCCGCGCCCTGGAACACACAGTCAGTAGGAAAGACCTGGAAAGCGCGATGCATTTGGAGTCCTGGCAGTTGTGATCCCAAGCACACCTGATTCCAGATGTGCTCATACTGGCTTCCACCACCAGCCAGCTACTTCTCGGAAGTCAACTGCGGGTGGCTGGCCTCACCAGCCAGCTAGCCAAGCCACAACTGGCCCCCGTAGTGCTCCACTGCCCTTCGCAGCACCAGCAGCAGCAGAAATCCACCCAGACAGCGCTGCCTCTGCCTCCCCGCTGCTGTCGCCAACACAGCCGCGCCCACGAGCGCTCTCGTCTGCACGTGCACGTCTGTCGCCAACGCCGCCACCCACTCAGCCGGCAGCACAGGGCAGTACTCGTCAGGCGCCAAACCCTGCTGACGGGCCTCCCTGCGCGCCCTACGCCTCGTGCACTTGGAGGAAGGCGGCGGGATGTCCAGTCACTGAGTGTCAGCGCTCCGCCTCCTGAGCAGGCTGCGCAGTTGATGCAGCTGCACGTGTCTACTTGGGGGAGAAAACTGGAGCTTACTGGTGCTACCTCCGGAGAGTTTTTTCGACGGAGTGGAGGATTTGAATGGAGTGAGGAGTTCACACCTGCATCGCACACTCCGTGCACGCAATCGCTCCCTGTGCATCGACTCAGGCGCTTGCCAACCGCGCCGCCGGTGCCAGATTTCAGTTTCTCGCCTGGTCTCTCGCCTGGTCTCACGGCCTCAGCCCTCGTCGTAGGCATCGTGCGCTTACCTCGCGCCCCAAGCCCCGCGCCACGTGAACGCGACTGGCGTGCATGCTGTGTGCTCTGCCTCATGCGCTGTGTACTCTCTGGCGCATGCATGGAATATCTGGCCGCAGCCAATGGCATGCATGGCGCGTACCACGCACGATGGGCCACTGCTAGCCCGTACCCACATCGCGCCTGTGCCATCCCATGCCATCAAGCGGAAAGGGTGACCAGAGGCCGGATCTGCAAGGCCTGTGTGCGCATCGCACCTGCCCCATGCATGCCACCCCCATGCATGCCATTCACGTCTGCATCCCATGCACTCCAGCATTAACTACTAACTGGTGCCTTTTGGCTCACCGCTGTGTCTCCCGCCTGCACGCAGCCACTGGGACAGCGCTGCCAGCGACGACTCCAACATGGCGCAAGGCGGTGAACAGGAGGAGGCGGGACGCGCGCTGATGATGGCGTCTTCCGTGGGCGACGAGACCGCCGTGCTCAGGCTGGTCAACGACCCAGCGCTGGACACGGGAGCCATGCTTGTGCACACGATGCACAATGGCGTGAACGCCCTCATGCTGGCTGCTGCGCACGACCATGTGGACGTCATGCGCCTGCTGCTCGACCACCCACCTGCAGACTCGGTAGCCATGCTGGTGCACATTCAGTCTGATGGCAGCAACGCTTTCATCCTGGCTGCTGAGCACGGCCAGGTGGATGCCATGCACCTCCTCCTCACCACCAGTGTGCCGACTCCGCGGCCATGCTGGTGCACGTGAATTCCGGTGGCAACAACGCCATTATGCTGGCTGCTGCGCATGGCCATGTCGGCGCCATGCACCTCCTGCTCAACCACCGGTGTGCCAACGCAGCGGCCATGCTGGTTCACACATCCAACTCTGGTTGGACCGCCCTCCTGGTGGCTGCTGTGAAGGGCCATGTCACCGCCATGCGCCTGCTGCTCAACCACCCGTCTTCCAACGCAGCGGCCATGATGATGCACACACGCTCTGATGGCGCCACCGCCCTCCTGGTGGCTGCTGAGCGGGGATGTGTGGATGCCATGCGCCTGCTACTCGACCAACCGTCTGCAGCGTCACAGATGATGCGCGCAGCCAGCAATGGTACGATCGCTCTGATGCTGGCTGCTGCGAACGGCCGTGTGGACGTCATGCACCTGCTGCTCGCCCACCCGTGCGCTGACGCAGCATCCATGCTGGTGCACACTGACCAAAGCGGATGGAATGCCCTCATATGGGCTGCTCATCGTGGCCATTTAACTGCCGTGAACCTGTCGCTCAACCACCCGGCAGCCGACCTGGCTGTTATGATAATGCCCGCACAAAATTCCGATGGATCTACCGCCCTTATTATCGCTGCTTACCAAGGCCACGTGGATGTTGTGCGCCTACTACTCGGCCACCCATCAGCCAACCCAGCAGCGATGCTAGTGAGCGTCACGTCCTATGGCATGAACGCCCTCATTGTGGCTGCTCAGTACGGCCATGCAGATGCCATGCGCGTGCTGCTGGACCACCCGTCGACTCGGCCGTCATGATGGCAGCTCAAACGAACGCCGCCATGTGTGCTCTCAAGGCGGCTGCAAATTTTGCTGCTGGCTCATCTCCCTCCACCCCGCGCACTCCCCCACGCTCATGTGCGCCTCTGCTACTCCTGCTGCGCCGCGTCGCTGTGGAGACACAGTCCAGTGACGCCCACCGTGCACGCATGAGCATGGCGATGGAGGCGCTGTTCCGGTGCCCGCGTTCACATGAGACGTTTGGCGCTGACCAGCCGGATGGCGTGCTTGACGAGTGCGTCCGCCTGCTGCTGGAGCGCGGTGCACGCGCGCCGCGTGCCAACAGCCCTGTCGTGGCACACATCATCCGGGAGCTGCAGGTGCAAAATGCCACGCCACGCTACCTTCCTCACGTTCCGGAGCACAACATGAGCACACCCCGTTTTGACCCAACTCCTCGGTCATAACGCACATGCCACGCCACGCGGCTGCAGAACCCGCACGACATCAAGTGAGGTGGGGCTGCAGCTGCGTCATGCACCCACAAAGCGGCACGCACGTGGCAGGTGCCTCAGTGCGTGCCCAACTCCAGCACGACGCACATCACGTTTTTACAGTTTGTACATGTACGCGCCTGGAGGATCATTCGTTTAGTCGATTGGTCGTCCTGGGCATGGCGCTGGCGTGGAAGCATCAGCAGCAGAGCATGACCCGTGAGCCCACCAACGTGGACTCCGCGCACCTAACAAAGCTGAGGGAGGGAGGCAGGCAGGCCCTGGGCTGCTGTTAGATAAAACAGTGTCTGCAGCGACATGATCCAGAGTCTCAGTGTGTACCGAGCGTGTGCAGTACACGTGTACATGTGCACATGTGCACGTGTGTCATGTGACAGCACTAGTACCCTTCATATTCACACCCTGAGCCTCCCCTGATCCCATGCCACGATTTAAGTTTTAATACTCTTTCCTTTATTTGCCCACAGACCCCAAAACAGAGATAATACCGAGTGGGTGCACCACACACATTTTTTGGCCACACACTCTCCATGATCTGCCAGCACAGCACGCCACCCATGTTGGGCTCGTGTAATTCAAACCAAGCACCCTGCCGTCTACAGTCAGTTCGGCACACGGTACAGTGGCCTTGTTGCCAATGATGTGCGTCGTAGTTCTTGCTGGTTTCTGGAATTCCTCATCGCCAGGGCGTTTTCGCTGCTGTCTCTGCAGAGCTAGAGCTGGAGCTGCCGCGCCTCTCCGCGCTGCATCATGCAACACGCGCATTAACAGTCCAGAGAGCCCACGCATCAGCAGTAGCAATACGGGGCAGCTCTGGCGACGCGTGTAAACAAAGAGAATGCAGTCTCAACAGCGCTGCCAGCTCACACGGCAGCTCACGGGGCAGCTCACGCGGCAGCATACGGAGCTGGCTCCCGCGTGTGCTGACGCTATGCATGTGCTCAGCAACGGCATTGCGATGTTTTAGCACAGGCTTGGCCCAGGATTCATCCTGCTGACACCAGTTGCTACCGGAGGCAGTCAAGGGAGGCGACCGGCCGCGCACACCGCGTGGCTGCTGCGTGGCGCGAAGCAGTGGCCGCACACTCCAAGTCGCACCACCCAAGGGAGCGTCCACGCCCAGCACGCCCGCAGTACTGGGCCCCCTGTGATGGCTACAGCCAGCGCACACGCGAGTGACTCACACGCAAGCGACGCACGACGTTGATTGTCGACTGCCCGTGTATGTTGACTGTCCGTGCATGCACGCTCGGCTCAGCGTCGCGTAGACCCCTAGACGTGTAGTCTAGGCCTTAACTCACGCCCCGGGGTCCTCCGGGCGCATATTTGTAACAACTGTAACAACGTCGCATCGTGTCGCGCGACTCTCTGTGAGGGAGGGAGCTGCTCTGCCTGAAGCCAAATCGCCCAACCCCGAGAACTCGCTCGGCAGCGGTGGCGGCGGCGTGCATGTCTGCACTCGGGGGCATGCACGTCCGATCCGCGCGTCCGATCCGAAGGTATGAGGACGGCCGCGGTCCCCTGTTCAGGCGCGTGCCGCTAGTGCACCTCCTCACCACTGCCATCGCCTTTGCTGCTATCTTCGTGCGCAGCGATGACGTGTCGGGTTGGTTGTGGCTTTGAGGGCTTCCAACGTGGCATCGCAGTCCACTGTCAAGGCTCTAAACAAGTTTTTCAAGCTGGCAGGCTCCTCTCATGTGTGAGCAGGCAATTGCAAGAATCGTCTGTACACTGTGTGCCCGTGCATGTGATTTGCTCGTGGTGTGGTTTCCGTCCCCCCCCTTCTCCCAGTCCAGTTGCACGAGAACTAAGTGAGCGGCACGTGAGCGTTCGATCACCCCCCAACCCATACAGCGCCCCTACCCGACGTTCACAGCTGCTTGCAGGTACAATGGTGTGTGTGCAGGCGCGTGCCACAGTCCCCACCCCAACCCCTCCCTGAATCCGACCCCTGGCAAAACAGGGTTTACATGTGCGTGCCGGGAGGACCTCGGGTCTTGATCTCCACTTTGTAGACTGGAGTGTGATGTGCCGTGCCGTTGATTGGGCACTTGATAGTGTTTAGTTTGCACCTGCAGGTGGGGGTGCTCAAGATGGCTATTACAAGGGGGTGGGGTGGGGGGGTAAGGGGGGAATCTGTGCTGTAGATGCCGCCGGGTGGCGTCTATTGAGTCAAGTTGCAACACCATGAGGGTGTGCAGCTTTTGAGTGCAGCTGAGGGCAGCATCTCGCTGCACTCCCAAGAACTCTGTTTGCACTACATATCCGCAGAGGCAACGTGGAGGGCTGGAAATCCAAGTGTGGGCTGCATGCCTCTTGAATTGGGGATTCTCTCTGCGCATCAAGGTCCACTTTTCGCTCGAATGCTTGCCCTTGATGATCTGTTACAGCTCGAACCTGTTGACGCGTGGTATGTACATCCCTGGTGGCTTTATCCGTCGCTGTTCAAGCCACCATCCCTCACTTCCGCCCTGGCCTCTTCAGGCATCATTATTCCATTGCTCACATTGGCCCCATTGCACGCTTGCCGTGAGTGCCCACCCCCAAGTTGCTTCACCTTCACCCTCGAGTTCAGCTACTCCCTGTTGATTCGGCACTTGCTCTGCTACGCCATAATCAGGGCGCCTCTCACAGCCGCAGTCGCAGCACTAGTCCACCCTTGGCGCTCGACAGCGCTGCTGGTGACTCGCACGCGTGGACCCCCCCTCTCAACCCCTGGCCTGCCCCCCTCTGTCGCTCGCTCATGAGGGGCCAGTAGCTGCACCCCTATGGTCTTATCGGCTGCGCCTCTCTCCCCCCAACCCAGGTGCTGCCAGCCCTACTGCGCATGATCAATGCGCAACCCCTGCTGCACCGTACAGTGGCGCAGCCAGTCCTGTGTCGGCTGCAGTCGTGGCTGAATTTGTGCTCACTTAAGGCGATGACGACGGCGACGGCGACGGCATGGGAGTGTCGTTGGCAACGTCACCAAAGTGTGCCAGGTCCATCTGTTGCACCATCTGCCCCATGAATGCGCGCAGCGTGCGCGGGCTGGGGAACAGCCGCTTGCGCCGGGGCGTGCCCTGGCGGAGCATGGCAGCCTCAATCGTCGGTGAGGTGGAGGAGGGAGGCGCCAGCTGCCCAGATGTGCCCTGCGTGTGTGCACATGTGTGGGAGTGTCTGTGTGCGCGTGTGCGCGGGGGTGCGCGTTATTTGGCACCTGCCACGCTGTCATGTTAGCGCATTGTGGGTGCGTGCGTGTGCGTGCGAGGGTGCATGTTCTTTGGAACCTGTGTGCTTTTACACGCGACCAGCGCTGTCAATGTAGAGAGTATGTGTGTGTGTGTGCGCGTGTCTCATAGCGACGAGTGGTCACCCGCTATTGACAGACGCCCTTATGCAGACCTCTGAAACGATATCGCCGTTATCTTTGTAACTATCTGGAATGGAATGGAATGGAATGTGTGTGTGCGTGTGTGTGCGTGTGCGCCCTGATGCTCCTTCTCCGTGCGCCCACTCCTAGCACCTGCTTGGCAGCATGGCTCACTCCATCCTCACATCCCACGCCCCCAGCACACCCGTCACCAGACCCACACTCGCTCTGCGTCACCTCACAACACCTACTCATTTAGTGTGCCTGTGTCTGTGTGCAGTTCGTACGAGCCTAGTCACGTGTGCGCGCACCTGCAGGGGCTCAACGACGGCCGTGCGCGATGTTGGCGGCGCGGTGCTGATGCACTGCGTGTGCGTGTGCATGCATGTTTGTTTGTGTGTGTGTGTGCGTGCGTGCGTGCATGTGTGTGTGTGTGTGTGTGCATGTGTGTGTGTGTGCATATGTTTGTGCATGCTTGCAATGTCTGCACACGTTTGTGTGCATTTGATGCATGTGCATGCGCGCGTGTCGGCACCCTTGCCCAGCCAAGAACATACACCCACCTGGGTCATCACGTTGGAAGTGAATAGCAAGGCAGGCGCCCGTTAATTGGCACTGCTTAGCCTACCCTACTTCCAACGCCCAAGCAATCAAACTCCACCCACCATCACGCCCTGGACGTCAACCTCCGAGTCGGTGTCAAACGCGTTCAGAGAAATGTCGTCGTCGTTGTCGCAGTGCATGCTGGATAGGTTGTGCACGAAGCTGGGGGGGAGCCCCTTGTAGTACTGCGGGCTGTCCTTGTCAAGCAGCTGGCCCTGGCCGGGCAGCTCGCCCTGGTCCTGCTGCAGTAGGGATGTAAATAGCATGGGCAGGCTGTCAACATAGGGTGTAGACGGGATGCAGTGGGCTACATACGTAAGGGTGCATTAGGGTGCAGAAGGGATGCATACATCATAGCCAGGCGGTGAACACATCGTAACCCACAAAGTTACCCACGTAAGCCAGGGTTACAAGGGGGGGCCAGCCTTACCGACACAAAAAAAACAGCCCACCTGGTAGCCCGGGGAAGAGATGTCCTTGCTGGACATCTGGTTGGTCAGGGACTTGCCGGACCTGAAGCCAGACGCACCCTGCACGTGCAGGTGGTAGCAGGGGGAGACTAAGGGTCCATTTGGTAGGGAGTATTCAGATCAGGGGAGGCAAAGGGTTCATTTGGAAGGGAGTATTATGCATAGCCCTTAGAACGCGGTGCGTCTTGCAGGTGGTAGAAGGGGGAAGAAAAAGGGACCATTCAGTGAGGAGTTTCAGTTTCTGCATGAGCCGATAGCAGTGGCAGCGCTGAGGCACCCCGCCTACAGGAAAATCATACAAGGCTGCACACAGCTTTGCTTGTCTGGCATCTGGAATCAGGCAGCAGGCAGCAGGCAGCAGGCAGCAGGCAGCAGAAGAAGTAGTGAGCCGAAAAGAGGCAGACGCCTGCGCGTACTAGCACTAGCAGCACTGGCCTGTGCGTACGAGCACTGGTAGCTCTGGCCCATAGGGACCGACACGATGCTGCGTCATTAAACGTCAGGCTGTCTGTCAACAGAGCCTGGCCAGTACAGGCACAGGTAGGGCAGTTCTTAGAAGGAGTTGGTGGGGAGTTCAGTGAGAGTCTGCCCTACTGCCAGCACACCAACAATCCAACCCACCAGGAACTGCTCGTTGGAGAGCTCGCAACCCGCCAGCGCCGGCGCGGTGCTGAACAGCTCCCGAGCGGGCTTTAGAAAAACGGGGAACTCAACGGGGGAGTGCTTGGACCCCGACGCGCCCTTGGAGCCAGACGCGTCCGGCATGTGGTAGAAGGGGGAAGCGACGGGGCCATTTGGGAGGGAGTTTCAGTTTCGGTATGGACCAGCAGTTGTAGCAGGTAGGTTTGTGGGCAACCGTAGATGAACGGCCCCGTGTATCCGTATATACGACCGTGTATCCGTAGATACGTATCCGTATATGTAGCACAGGCTGCCTCATATGTATGTCATATTGGGTGAGAGACACGCCATTGGTATGCTGGATTTACAAGGAGCACTGTTGCTCTCGGTGTGATCATCATGCGTGCTAAGTTTTTTCAGTAAATGCCAGAACCGTATTGTGGCTGCTCGGGCGGCCGCGGTGCGTGCGGTGCGGGAGCCGACTGCTCTCCCTCCTCCCTTCCCCTCCTCTCCCTCCTCCCCCCTCCGTGTAGTCTAAGACCTGATCTAGTTCAGTATTCAAGGGCCTCTGTCCCTTGTTAAAATGCTGAGCAAGTAGTAGCCAAGACCCTACCCCACCCAGACCCAGGCCCAGACACACACCCAAACCCTAGACCCGCACCCACACCCACGTCCAGGACCCAAGACTCAAGACCCAGGCCCCCGCCCCCGCCCCCGCCTCCCGCCCCCGCCCCAGACAGCAGACCCCAGACCCCAAACCTCAGGCCCCAGACCCAAGACCCCAGGCCTCGACCCAGAGAGACCCCAAAGTTTTTGCGCCACCCGCCCCATGAGCCCCATGCATGCGCCCCATGTTCATCACCACTACTCCCCCAAAGCTGCATGCAATAGACAGCGCTGGTCATGAGCTTAACAATGCAAGACGAATCGTCCGATTCCGTGCTGTATTCGGGGTGCAATCTTGCCGTTTGTTGCGTGACCAAGGTGTGACCCCATTGGCTGTCTGCTGAAGGACCTGCGGCCCACGTTCCTTCATCCTATCTCTCTTGCTAACTGCTACTGAGGCTGTTTGCGACCCGTTGCGGCCCGTTGCGGCCCGCGGCGTCAGCCGCAATCCACACACACACACAAAACCGTATATTGCAGTGCGTATACCGCCCGCTTTTAAGATCCGTATATACGGCCGTATATACGGATATACGTATATACGGGATATACGGTTGCTCACAACCCTAGCAGCAGGCACCGTTTAAGGCTTGACCCAGCTAGCTTCTAAATGATTATGAGATGATGATGATGATGATGATGAGATGATGTTTGTTTACAATCCACTTCTGGCGGTCACACGTACGGTTCCAAAGCTCCAGTGGGACTTAGAGAAACAAGGCTCAAGGCCCACAAAAGGTCAAGCTACAAGTAGCCCACGGTAACGCCACTAAACCTTTGCTTGTGAGGCGTGAGGCGTGAGGCGTGAGGCGTGAGGCGTGAGGCGTGAGGCGTGAGGCGTGAGGCGTGAGGCGTGAGGCGTGAGGCGTGAGGCGTGAGGCATCATATGGCAGTTTGAAGCCTCATAGAGGCAGGTGCCTCATCCATCATCAAATGGACCCACTTGTCCATAGACAAGGACCGATGCGACGCAGCTATCAGGTATGGCAAGGGAGATGGTGAGTGCCTGCCCTGCCAGCACACAAACAATCCAACCCACCAGGGGCTGCGCGTTGAAGAGTGTTTCGCCACTCACCGGCGTCGACGCGATGCTGGACTGCAGGTTGCAGTGGACAGGAGAAAATGTCCACGCCGCGCTCCGAGCTCGCCGCCTTGGGGCTGAGCTTGAACTTGGAGGGGAGGGAGTGCGACGCGTCCTCCAGGTTGTAGGGTAGGGAAGATACAGGGGCAATTTAGTAGGGAGTTTCTGCATGGACCCACAGCAGTGGTACCACCAAGTTCCTACAGGAGTCATACAAGCCCAGATGCAGCTTGCCCTGCCACAATCCTTACTCTTGAGGCGCGTAAGTGAAGGCGGTCATGACTGCCTGAGGCGGTCGGGGGTGCGCCTCAGGCGGTGGTTGGCGCCTAAAGCGGTCGGGGTGGCGCCTAAGGCGGTCGAGGTGACGCCGAAGGCGTCGCCTGAGGCGATTGGGGGTGCGCCTGAGGCTATGCCTCAGGCGGTCGAGGCGGCAACAGGCGGCAACAGGCGGCGGCAACAGGCGGCAACAGGCGGCAAAAGGCAGCTCATTTACGTGTGCGGATCAGGCGGCGCCTCAGGCGCGACGACCGCCTCAGGCGTTGCCTGAGGCACACACCTGATTGCCTCAGGCGCCCACCACCGCCTCAGGCGCACCCCCGACCGCCCCAGACATTTAAAACACATTCACTTGCGCGAATCAGATGATGGGGTTGTGGTAGGGAGGCAGCAGAACCTTGAACTAACTGCGCATGATGGGTTGTTTTATATCCAGTATCCCTGCGCACATCGACCTCGGTCGACAGCCTCCAAGCTTAGAAGGGGCCCCTAGGGCCAGCCCAAACACCACCTTACGTCGGGCACCAGGCACGGTACATGCAAGGAGCGCTGCATCCCACAACTAACCTTGCACCACATGCTCTTGAACGCCGTGTTGATCTCCTCCATGTTGACAGGCTTCTCGCCCTCCACGATGTTCGTGCGCTTCTTGAGCAGCTTCACCTCCAGGTAGTGGGAGACCACGCCGTTGCCGTCCGTGATCTCGCGGCAGAACAGGTTCTTGCTGCGCGTTGCCGAGGCGAAGCGCGCCAGCGCGTACTTGGCCTCAGTCATCGCGCGGTCGTCGACGGTCTGGAGCTTAATGCGTCACTGCTTTTCTGATGCAAGCGTGACAGCCTGCAGCCGGCGGCGGGCGCCGTGATCATCAGCAGCAGCAGCAGCAGCAGCAGCAGCAGCAGCAGCAGCAGCAGCAGCAGCAGCAAGTTGGCACATGTCACTGCTCATCCCACCCGCACCTCGAACACGGTGCGAGTGCCGTCTTCTTCGTACTCAAACACGGTGGTGTGCCATAAGCCTGCAAACCATTGCTTCTCAAGACCAAGGAAGCCGCGCTTGAACATGAGGCTCTGCAGAGATGTCTCATTATCTCGCGCACCGGACCGGCTGAGCGGGCCTGACGAAGCGGGCGTGGCGAGCATGGCAGCCGAAGCAAGCATGGCGCCTGCAGGGCAAAGAGGCAGCAGGGTGTGCAACCAGGTATAGGCGCACCTGTTGTGGTTCACAGTCTGGGCCGACCACGCCATGCGTCCGTCTGCCGGCCTCGCAGGGCAGAGTGGCCTGGCGTGGCCTGGAGTTGGCACGGCACTCCCATGCGGAAGGCATGGAAGCTGCGGCTTAACGCATGGCGCAGGAACTGCAGCACGCCCTTCTCCCACCCACCCCGACACCTACCTGTGTACGCCTAGCGCCCCTTGATGCTGCTCAGGACGTCGCTGCCTGCAAGGAGTGGGCCTGCAAGGAGTGGGCAAGCAATCGGCGTCAGTGAGGCCTCCAACGATCCAGGCCTCTTAGCCAGCCTCACGCACGAACAGCTTGGCGCGCACGCTGTGCAGACGAGGCTACTGTGCTTTGTCTCTCTGCCGAGAGAGATGGCGGCGATAGTTCGAACTGGCGCCATGCGGAAGACCACGCGCCAGGACTCACAGATCGCTGGCACGTTGGCTTCGATGCGAGGAGGGTGATGTAGTTGGAATGAGTTCACGAGCTAGCTTGGAAACGCTTTGAAATGGCGCATGCAAATATGTGGGCGTGTGGTCCACACTTGCGATGTCACAGGGTTTTGTGCGTGTGTTCTGCGCAAGTCCTGTCATCATACATCGCTTCCCATGAACCCTGCAACCCAATTGCATTGGTACCAAGTGGATGAAAGGAGAGCTGTCCACCCGCCATGTTCCACCCCGCTGTCTTCTGGCAGGGTGGGCGGGGCCGGGGGCAGGGGGCCTGACAGTTCCATACTATTCAGTTTGTCTTACAGGTTGTATGCTTCACATGTACGCGCCCTGAGGACCCCGGGGCGTGAGTTACGGCTTAGACTACACGTAAGGGGGCTCTACCAGGAGAGCCCGCAAGGCCACGCAGCGGCTGCACCAGCCGCGTGCATTTTTGTACCGCCACAGTCGCAGCAGATTCTCAGCTTGCAAGCGCGAGGGTGCCACCAGTGGTAGGGCCGCCAAAGCCGCAGCAGATACTAAGCCCGAGCGCGAAGGCGCGCGTGGTAGGACCGCCACAGCCGCAGCAGATTCTCAGCCGGCGCGCACAAGCGGCGCGAGTGTGGTGGGGGCAGCCACAGCCACAGGAAATTCTCAGCTTGTGCGTACGCGGCACGGGCGCGGTAGGACCGCCCAGCCGGAGCAGATGCTCAGCACGTGCGCACCTGGGCGAGCGTGGCGGGGCATCCATGGCCACAGGGCTCTCCCCGCTCCTTCATCAGCTTTAGGTCAAAGCACCTGGAGTGGGTATGATGATGATGTTTGGTTACAATCCACTTCTGGCGGTGACACGTACGGTTCCAAAGCTCCAGTGAGACTTAGAGAAACAAGGCTCAAGGCCCACAAAAGGTCAAGCTACAAGTAGCCCACGGTAACGCCATCCACACTTGGTGGCGGGCGCCAAGCAAGCAGCACCACTGTGCAGGCTGCACACCCAGCCCCTCAAATGGCCAGAGGGCGGACCCAAGGTATAAAACCATGAAGGGACCAAAAAGCCCTCCCCCAGACCACCGGAAGCGGGGCTAGTAGCACACCCGCCGCAGCACTCTACTCAGCGACCACACCGCACCCGCCACCGCACGCGTGTGGCGCCACCTCCCCTTCAAAAACACCCCCAGAGGGAATGCCATCTAGCAAGCAGGTGCAGGCACCCGCTCGCCGTCAACGACGAGGCGCGCGCGGTTTGGGGCATGAGCGGACGCCAGTGTTTCAGTTAGCCACTCCGCAACCCAACAAAGTACACTTTCGGGTTGAGATTGGCCGATTCGGAAGGGCTCGTCAGGTTGAGATTGCGCGAATTTCGACAAAACCCTATACTAACCAACGTAACCTGTGGAGAGGCAGTGAAGAGTGATCAGTCAAATCAAGGCTGATTCGTGATCGTTACAGAAATCCTGCATATAGCGCCATGTCTGGCTTGGATTGCGCCTTGGTTTCCATGACGTGGCTTGCGTGTGAGGGAGGCGTGCCGCCAGGTCCGCCCCCCCCATGTCCGTGTGCCACCGCCTCACAGCCCCCCCCCCCACACACACACACACATGCACATCACAGAAACCAACAGATACATCTCTATGCATTCAACAAAACTGAACAGGCACGTGAGCCGCATGCACCGGCATTTCTTATCACTGCCAGTCATACTGCCTGTACTACTTCACTCCGTCCACCTTTGACAGAAGATGGAGATCTCCTTGAGCACGACTGTCGTCACCCTGGGGGAGTGTGTGTGTGTGTGTGTGTGAGCGAGGGAAGGACAGTGAGAAGAGTGAGAGGGAGAGAGAGAGGGATTCAGCATGGAAAGGAGAGGCGAGGCGCAAGGAGAGCAGAGAGACGAGGGAGAAGAGAAGATAGGCAGATGAAAAAACATATACACTAGGAAAGAGGCATGTGAGATAGAGAATGGCAGGACAGGGAGATGGAGGTTGGTGGTGATTGTAATGGCGTTTGTGTTGGACCGGCGTGGAAACGCGTTGTCATGTTGTCGTTGTTGTGGTCGTTGTCGTGTTGTGTTCGTGTTGTGGTCGTGTTGTGTTCGTGTTGTGGTCGTGTTGTGGTCGTGTTGTGGTCGTTGTCATGTTGTCGTCGTTGTCGTTGTTGTGGCGCAACAACGATCACCGCGGGCGGATGCGGCTGTGGTGGTTTAAGTGGTGGTTCTGGTTGTGGATACCATGGTGGTGGTGGCGGTGGCGGCTGTGGTAATGGGGTACTTATGGGCGAGTTATGTGATGGGCGGATCAATGCACATTCAACACGCAGATTTCAGATATCCTTGTGAACACCTGTTCCGAGCTTTCATCCCAAACTCCACAGCAAGAACCACTGCAGTGTGGGGCGCTGACCACAGTGCCTCTAGGGCCACAATTAAGGGGGCCTTGCAGTGGAGGGCGTCCGTCAATTCAGGAGGCCTCTCATGAAGGGTCCATTATCTGTACTCTAACGCCGAGAGCGGCAGACGAGGAAAAGCACGACTCTAAGGATGGGGGGCGCGAGACGGTGAAAAGCTAGACTTTCATGCTGAGCGCAGAAAATAAGGAAAAGCCCAAGTCTGAGGCCGAGCGCGTGAGACGGTGAAAAGCTAGACTTTCATGCCGAGCGCGCGAGACGGGGAAAAGCCCAAGTCTGAGGCCAAGCGCGCCAAACGGTGAAGAGCTAGTCTTTCATGCCGAGCGCGCAAGATGGGAAAAAGCCCAAGTCTGAGGCCGAGCGCGCAAGACGGGGAAAAGCTGGACTTTCATGACGAGCGCGCGAGACAGGTAAAATACCAAGTGTGATGCTGATTGCGCGAGACGGGGAAAAGCTAGACTTTCATACCGAGCAAGAGAGATGAGGAAAAGCCCAAGTCTGAGGCCGAGCGCGCGAGATGGGGAAAAGCTAGAGTTTTATGCCGAGCGCGCGAGACGAGGAAAGGCGCAAGTCTGAGGGCGAGCGCGCGAGACGGGGAAAAGCTTTACTTTCATGCCAAGCGCGCGAGACGAGGAAAAGCGCAAGACTGAGGCCATGCGCGCGAGACGGGGAAAAGCTAGACTTTCATGCCGAGCGTGCGAGACAGGGAAAAGCCCAAGTCTGAGGCCAAGCGCGTGAGACGGGAAAAAGCTAGACTTACATGCCGAGCACGCGAGATGGGGAAAAGCCCAAGTCTGAGGCCATGCATGCGAGACGGGGAAAAGCTAGACTTTCATGCCTAGCGCGCGAGACGAGGAAAAGCCCAAGTCTAAGGCCATGTGCGCGAGACGGGGAAAAGCTAGACTTTCATGCCGAGCAGAGAGATGAGGAAAAACCCAAGTCTGAGGCCATGCGCGCGAGACGGGGAAAAGCTAGACTTTCATGACGAGCACGCGAGATGAGGAAAAACCCAAGTCTGAGGCCATGCGCGCGAGACGGGGAAAAGCTAGACTTTCATGACGAGCACGCGAGATGAGGAAAAGCCCAAGTCTGAGGCCATGCGCGCGAGACGGGGAAAAGCTAGACTTGCATGACGAGCGTGGGAGATGGGGAAAAGTTGGACTTTCATGCCGAGTGCGCGAGACGGGGAAACGCCAGACTTTCATGCCAAGCGCACGAGACGGGGAAAAGCTAGACTTACATGCCGAGCACGTGAGACGGGGAAAAGCTATATCTACATGCCAAGCGCACGAGACGGGGAAAAGCTAGATTTTCATGCCAAGCGCGCGAGACGGGGAAAAGCTAGACTTTCATGCCGAGCACGCGAGATGAGGAAAAGCCCAAGTCTGAGGCCATGCGCACGAGACGGGGAAAAGGTAGACTTTCATGACAAGCGTGGGAGATGGGGAAAAGCCCAAGTCTGAGGCCATGCATGCGAGACGGGGAAAAACTAGTCTTTCATGCCGAGCGCGCGAGACGAGGCAAAGCCCAAGTCTAAGGCCATGCGCGCGTGACGGGGAAAAGCTATACTTTCATGACGAGCGCGCCAGACGGGGAAAAGCCAAAGTCTGAGGTCAAGTGCGCGAGACGGGGAAAAGCTAGACTTTTATGCCGAGCACGCGAGACGGCGCGCTCTCGTCGCCGAGCTCCGGACCCAGCAATGCAGCGCTGCTGGTGATAGTTAATGGTAAGATTTACGTCTAACTTCCTCAGGGGTTGTAGTCTGTGGTTAATCTGCTGTGGTTCGGATGTGGTGACGAGGATCTCTGTGCCGCTGACGAGCGGGGTAAAATACGACTGGCCCGGCTCCTGCTAGACTGCCCCTCGGTGGAACACTTCAGGAGCGGCTTGCCCGGCGCTGCCATGGCTTGGCGAGTAGCCGCGGCGCTGCCGCGGCCCGTGCTGGGAGACGGCCCTTATCCTCCCCCCATGCAGGACGCCATGCGGCACCGATCTCGACGAGTTGATCGACGAGCGGAGGAGCTGGCGCCCGTCAATGCATGCTGGACATTCGTCAAGATGGCTGCCCGTGGAGGCGGGCTACCATCACGGCTTCAGCGGTGGCGACCGCCGAGGCAACACAGAGTAAATCCGCTTCACCAATCGCAGCGTTCGTCACCGCGCTCATCCTCGGGGTCGCTCGTCTGCCGGTGACTGGCGTTGGAAGGTCTTCAGGCAGCCTCCATGACAACTCTGTCGTCCATGCCCCCCTGGAGGGTGGGACCTGGCCATGCATGAGGCATGGGGCGCCGGCTGGGCCCCATGCAAACGAGAGCTGGACATCCATACACTGCCAGGCAAGGACCGTTCCAGTCAGCGCCAGTCGGCTCTGCCGTCTTGACTGGCCACAAGGCTACTACTGTGACCCTGAGGAAGGTCGTTTCCTATATGCTCCTATATGATCCTTGCCAGACATGTCTCTCAGAGACCGCTGTTTGGGGTAGTCTAGCCGGCGGGAGCGTTAGTCTATCGGCCGGGAGCCGGGGGTACTCTAGTACTTAAGTGTGCTGGAGTATCGGCCGGTGACGAGGAAAAGCGCAAGTCTGAGGGCAAGCGTGCAGGACGGGAAAAGCTAGACTTTCATGACGAGCGTGCGAGACGGGGAAAAGCCCAAGTCTGAGGCCGAGCGCGTGAGGGGGAAAAGCTAGACTTTTATACCGTGCGTGCGAGACTGAGAAAAGCCCAAGTCTGAGGCTGAGCGCGCAAGACGGGGAAAAGCTAGACTCTCATGCCAAGTGCGCGAGACCGGGGAAGGCCCAACAACCGTGCTGAGAGCAGGAGAGGAGAAAAAAATCAACACTTCTGCGTTCATGCACAACCACACAAACACACACACACACACACACACACCTGCTGGGCGGTGTGTGTTGGTCGCTCCATTCTGTGCGTCCTACCTGTCCACATCCGCCATGAGCTCTTTGGACTGCGGGGAGGGGGAAAGGGGGTCCACAAAGACGGTGCACGATTAGACAAGTTTGTGTGCACGTTGCTTGTTGGAATCTTCAGGAACAGGGTTGCCCTGTCAGAGGTTTTTGTTTAAATAATGGAAGCATGAGGGGCAGCGGGCAGCGGGCGGGGTCTATTGTGGCGGGACCTGTTGTGCCTGCCAGCTCCCGATTGTGCACAGGCCACTAGTACGCGTGCCTGCCTGCCTGCCTGCCTAAAGGGACCACTCATAGGCCCCCAACAGGCAAAACATACGGCCAAAGAAAGCCACAGTCACAATGACGGGGCACACACGTGTCAAGGCAAAGCTGACTACGATAGGTTTACCTACAGGCGGGCGCTCGCCTCCTTGCCAGAGAAGAACTGGCTGATGGTGTGCAGCTTTTCCTGCAGTCTCGCCTCGGTCCCAGCCAGATCCCTGCATCTGCGCCATGCCGCATGCAGGCATGCATGCACATGCATCCAGCATGCGTGCCCCCGGTGTGCACCTCCCTCACCTCTTTCCTCCAATCGGGCGCGACGTTGAAGCCGAGCTGGTCATTATTATAAGTGCCTGTTGCTGTTCAGCGTTAGTGTCCTCGCACGCAACACAATTAGTTTAGTTTGAACGCTAGATTTTGGTTCGGTAGGTTGCCAGCCAGCCATCCAGCCGAGGTTCACACACAAAGGCGCTTCAGTCTCCGCTTTTGTGTATCTGTGTTATGTGTTCTTCGAGACTCCCGCGAGCGTGACTGTGCCAGTAAATGCCAAGCGCGCTTACATGAATTGTGTTGACGTCCACACATGTGTCACGGCCGTGCCAATCGCACCATCGCCAGCGTCGCCACCATGCAGGATGTGGACCACCCCCCCTATTTTCAGGGGGGGTGAGGGATGGTGCTGAGGCACTCCGGGCCGTGTGGGGCCCCGGGGGTTGGCGGAGGAGATGATGTGGGAATGAGTTAGGGCGTGCCGTGCCGCCTCAGTGATTGTCGAGTATGTACATGGGCTTGCGCGCCAGCTTTTGGCTCTCAAAACCGTGTGTAGTAGTTATTTGCAGTTGGCTAACTCTGCTGGGGGCTGTGTGCTTTTGCTGGCTTCTAACCATTTTCGGGCCTTGTGTTTTACTTTTACTTTTACTTTTACTTTTACTTTTACTTAGAGAGTCCATTCAAATGGGTCTGGGCGGGCTGGGCTGGGCTGGGGGGCAGCAGATAAGGCGGTGTCTCTCTCGTGCTGGGGAGCAAGTAAGGCGTCGTCTCTTTGGGGCTGGGGGGAAGCAAGTAAGGCGGTGTCTCTCTAGGGATGCGGGGAAGCAAGTAAGGCGGTGTCTCTCTAGGGCTGGGGGGATGCAAGTAAGGCGGTGTCTCTCTGGGGCTGGGGGGAAGCAAGTAAATAAGGCAGTGTCTCTCTGGGGCTGGGGCTGGGGGGCAGCAAGTAAGTAAGGCAGTGTCTCTCTGGGGCTGGGGGGCAGCAAGTAAGGCGGTATCTCTCCCAAACCAAGAAATTCCATGTGGGTTCGGGCTCAGCCCCCCCCCAAGTTCCCCCCCAAGCAATCCCGGGATAGCACTATCCCAGGCTGGGATAGTCTTGGGATAGCAGGCGGAGCGTGAGACTGTCCCAGGACAGCTGGGATAGCCCTGGGATCGAGGTCCGTTAGTAGACTGTGACTGTGGTTTGGGAAAATATCGACAGCGACGGCCGATTGACTTTGGGGGGGGGGCTGAGTGGCTCGCCATTGGACGCACACGGTTGGTGGTTGGTCATCCATCAACTCCCTCCTACCTTCTCCTCGTCTTCCCTGGCGAGGGGAGCAGGCAGCAGTGCTTTTTAAATTGGGCGGTTTACCGCCTATGGCGGTTTCTAGACGGAAGAATTTAATTGTTTTTTAAGGGTTTACCCAAGGGGTAGGCAGAAAACATAAGAAATGGAACATATGATGGAATCTTGTCTCCTTGCTGTGACTGTTCCCAAACCGTCGGATTTTTTTGAATTCTGACACCTGGGGGCCGAGATATGAGGGCTCAAAGTTGGGGGGGGGGGGGGTCCATAGCTTTCTACGGGGGGTTCAGCACTTTCTTTCCAGTGGGCCGTTTGGTACGGGAAAACAACAACCATGGAACCGCCTTGATGAGAGGAGGAAGAATCCACTCTTAAAAGTGACGCTGGATTATAGGGTGGGGGGTCCACACACCCTCATGCTCAAACTCCTCCGCGTGCTCCCTACGGTGCACCAAGTGCCCAACATGGGATTTGAGCAACCTTCATGGATTGAGATGGGACCGATGCCATCTAAATCTCCTTGGAGAGCACAGCAAAACACCTTAGGAGAGTCAACCCTGAATCTGCCTGGAAAGTGTGAACTGAAGGGCCCACACTCCTTGGTGGCTGCCATCGAAGCCATGGCATGGCTACATTTTAGGGCTTATTTCGGCTATCTTCTGATGACTTAGACATTGCGATGGACAGCCCTCACTATTAGGAAGCCATGCGCATTGGTCCCGGCTCCATGCATGGCGTATTTTGTGAGATCAAGGCAGGGCGGGGGAGGGGGGTCATTTTTTTTATATCATGTGTTCCAGTATTTTTTTGTCTGCCCCCCCCCCCCCTGTGGGTTTACCCGGGGTTTACCACCAGTTACAGTTACAGTTACACCGGCTTTCCAGCAAAGACTACCTCTAGTCCTAGTACCACCGCCTAGACCCAAATCCAGTTCTGGCCCTAACAATTACTTGTGAGGGGCGGTAGCCACCAGCTGGCTGCCTGCCAACGTGTAGTCCCAGAGCAAAAAGGAGAGCTATTGTGCGACGCCTCCAAAATAGGTCCTTACTGCTTCTAGGGGATAGGGCGTCAAGTGGCGCTTGCCAATCTACTTGACTGTCGTGGTGGAGGGGCCGGCGCCTGAGGGGCAGCTGGACCGTACACCACTAGGTTTACCACCCATATATATATTTTGGGGGGGAGGGGGGGCGCAGCCTGCGGCCGCCGGTGGCTGGGCTGCAAGAATCATTTAATTGAAATCAATTGAAAAGACACTGGCAGGCAGGAACTTGGTGTATGTCAACGCAAGTGCTCCTGCACCTCCGGTGGCCAGGTTCCAGCTCCAGCTCACAGCCACTGAAAGACCGACGTGCGCTCATCTGTCTTCGCCCAGCAGGAAAGTCCGGCTTGCTGCTGCGCATCCCTCGCCTCAAATATTCCACTCTACAGTCTTGATGAGCCTGTGACCAGAAGTCACGATGACACTGTGCAGTGCATACGTGGATCACGCACGGCTCCAATGTTTGTATCGTTTCTTACATTTTGCAGCCAGAGGAGCACACAATGGCAGCAACACCTACGAGGAGACACGGCTGTCACGCTCTCTTTCGTGCACTGTGCATGTTAGGGGCACGTGCGGGTTTGGGTACACATTCAGGTCTGGTTTGTGCAAGCGCAGCGCTCTCTCGCGCACGTGCATCTTGTCGGGCGACCGAGCCTGGTTGCTGCTCTTGGCCACGCGAGGGCCACCAGGGTCTCGCGGTAGACCACGCTGGTGTCAGTGTTGGCTTCCGAGCTGACCCTTGGCTCCCCATGCATGCACGGGCGCCCGAGCGTGGTTGTGGCTCTTTACCACCCGCGGGCCACCAGGGTCGTTGCGGTAGAACACGCCGGCGTCAGCGTCAGCTGACCCATGGATTGCCACGCACGCACGGGGTCAACGCCAGCGTCGGCCGACCCATGGATTAGCCGCGCAGTGCCGCCAGGGCGTCGCGGTAGCACACGCCGGACGTTTGGCCTGCCGCGCCAAGCCACTGCGGCTCGTTATCGGCGCCCGCAGGAGGCAGGGTGCCGATGTTGGTGTTGAACTGCGTGTGTGTGGTTGGTTTGGTGAGGTTGGTGGGCCGGTGCCATCATGTGTGCTTGCGTTCTCCCCCTCCCCTCTCTCTCCCCCTCCTGTCACGCTGCACAGCCTAATCTTCCTTACAAAAATGCAGTTTTTACATGTACGCGCCCGGAGGACCCCGGGGCGTGAGTTAAGGCCTAGCATACACGCCTAGGGGAGCTCTACTTAGTAGAGCCCGCAAGGCCACGCAGCGCGCCAGCCTACGAATAATCTTCCTCACCTTCTGCCAGTACACCGTAGAGTTGCACATCACATGGCCGGACCTCATGAAGGCACCCGAGCGCAGCGCAGCCACCACGCCCGCCCACTGATGATAAAGTGCAAGAATGCAAGCCCTCTCTCCCCCCTCTTCTCCTCTCCCCAACCCTACTCATTATGAATACAAGAACAGCATGCACTCTCTCCCCCTCCACTCGTCCTCACCATCTGCCAGTACACCATCGAGTCGCACATCACATGGCCGGACGTCATAGAGGCACCCGACCGCAGCGCGGACAACACGCCTGCCCACTGATGATAAAGTGCAAGAATGCAAGCCCTCTCTCCCCCCTCTTCTCCTCTCCCCAACCCTACTCTTCCTCACCTTCTGCCAGTACACCGTCGAGTCGCACATAACGTGGCCGGACCTCATGGAAGCACCCGAGCGCAGCGCAGCCGCCACGCCCAACCACTGCTCAGGATACAGCGCAAAGTAGAACTTGTACGCGATGCGCTGGAAGGGACCGCGGGTCGGCAAGCCCGTGACCTGTGTGGGGGGGGGGGGGGGGTGGGGCAGTGTGTGTGTGTGTGCTGTGGTGTGGGGGGGGGGGCTGGGTGCACGTGTTGGCAAGCAGAGCAGTAGCTCCACAGTGGCACTGACATCTTGAGGATGCCTGTAAGCTTTTGGCTGAGCTGTACATAAGGTGTTACAAGCAAGAAAATAGGGTTACAGGGAATTTGAGGGGGTGGCTGAGAGAGGTGTGGGGTGTGGGTTATTCTGAGGGCTTGTGGATGTGTCGCCGCATGGGCAGGTGTACCATCGAGGGCCTAATAATATTGATTCCCCTATCCAGGCATCGAGGTGCCTTCCAAGGCATGCACACGCACCTTGACGCAGTCCCCGAGGTCCGGATCACGTCCCACCATCACAGCGTTGAAGTCAATGCGCGGGCATTGACAGCTAGGATTTGGGCATTGTCAACCTCACTGGCTACATACATTGCAGGGGCTGACACGTGGTCTATCAGGAGCCCTCGGAGCACGGACGCACCTTAACACAGTCCCCGAGGTCCGGATCGCGTCCCACCATCACAGCATTGAAGTCAATGCCCGCAGCTAGGATTTGGGCATTGCCAACCTCACTGGCTACATACGTATTGCAGGGGCCAACACGTGGTCTATCAGGAGCCTTCGGAGCATGGACGCACCTTGACACAGTCCCTGAGGTCCGGATCGCGTCCCACCATCACGGCGTTGTAGTCAATGCCCGCAGCTAGGATTTGGGCATTGCCAACCTCACTGGCTACATACGTATTGATTGGGCCAACACGTGGTCTATCAGGAGCCCTCGGAGCATGGACGCACCTTAACACAGTCCCTGAGGTCCGGATCGCGTCCCACCATCACGGCGTTGTAGTCGAGGCCCGCAGTGAGGATTCGGGCATTATAAACCTCACTGACTATGTGTATTGCAGAGGCCAACACACACTCTATCAGGACCTCTCGGCCTACTCTTGCCACACGCACGAACATACCTTGACGCAGTCCCCGAGGTCCGGATCACGTCCCACCATCACAGCGTTGTAGTCGAGGCCGGCGGCTGTGAGGGCGCCGCGAATCGTTGCTGCCATTGCCGGGCAGAGGACCGAGGTTGTAGACGCCACGTCGACGTTTGAGTTGCCGTCGAAGGGCGTCGAGACCCACATCATGAACGTCGGGGCGTCGGGGAGCGGTGGGGAGGCGTGGGGAGGGGTGGGGAGGGATGGATGGCGAGGGGGTGGGGGACTGGGCGGGGGCGGGGAAGGGGGGAGGGGCGGGGAACGGGGGGAGGGAGGGAGGCGTGGTGCGGGGGGGAGGGGGGAGGAGGCGGAGAGGGAGGGGAGGGACGGGGGGAGGGGGCGGGCTGGAGTTACCGGACGGTAGGGGGGAGGGGGAGGAGGGGAAGGGGGGAGGAGGGGGGCGTTGCGCCGCGGGGGGGGCGACGACGCGGGCAAGATTGTGGCACCGCACACTCCGCGACACACACGCACGGTTGCGCCGGCGGCGCTGCTCGACATGAGGGTCACGCCAAGGCCGGGGGCGTCGATGGGGTCGTACCACGGAGTTCCCACGTTGCGGAGGACAGCCTGCGTGCGTGATGGGTTTTGGGGCTTGTCAGACGGGTCTATATAACAATGCGAGAAGGGTGTGGCAGGTGTGTGTGTGTGTGTGCGTGTGTGCGTGTGTGTGTGCGTGTGTGCGTGTGTGTGTGTGTGTGTGTGTGTGTGTGTGTGACATGAGGGTGATGCCGGGGCCGGGGGCGTCGATGGGACCATACCACAGAGCTCCAACGTTGCGGAGGACAGCCTGCGTGTGTGATTGGTTTCGGAGCTTGTCAGGCGGATCTAAAAACGCGAGAAGGGTGTGGCATGTGTGTGTGTGTGTGTGCAACATGAGGGTGGCACCAAGGCCGGGGGCGTCGATGGGGTCCCAACATGGAGCTTCCACGTTCCGGAAGACAGCCTGCGTGCGTGATGGGTTTCAGAGCTTTTCAGGCAGGTCTAACAACGCGAGGAGGGCGTGAAAGTGCGTGTGTGTGTGTGTGTGTGACATGAGGGAGACGCCGAGGCCGGGGGCATCGATGGGGTCATACCACGGAGCGCCTACGTTGTGGAGGACAGCCTGCGTGCGTGATGGGTTTTGGAGCCTGTCAGGAGAGTGAACGCAAAGCTGTAAGCAAGCGATGTGCTAGGTTTGTGTGGGGGGGATGCGTGCCGGATATGGCGGGGGGCGTGGACGGGGCGCCTTCGTTACGGAGGACAACCTGCATGCGTGATGGGTTTCGGAGCTTATCAGGCGGGCCTAACAACGCGAGAAAGGCCTAAAGGTGCGTGCGTGCCTGTGTGTGTATGTGCGTGTGTGCGTGTGTGCGTGTGTGTGTGTGACATGAGGGTGACGCCAAGGCCGGGGGCGTCGATGGGGTCGTACCTCGGGGCATCCACGTTGCGGAGGACAGCCTGCATGCGTGATGGGTTTCGGAGCTTGTCAGGCGGGTCTGACAACGCGAGGAGGGCGTCAAGGTGTGTGTGTGCGTGCGTGTGTGTGTGTGTGTGTGTGTGGTCGATTTTACAGTCCGTTGGACGCCTTTGATGGCGCATTAGACCCTAGGAAAGAGGCCGTCAGCTGTCAAAATTATACCCCTAGCATGCCATCTGCCATCATGATTGCTGTGCGTGTGTGTGTGGTCGATTTTACAGTCTTGTTGGACGCCTTTAATGGCGTATTAGACTTGTGCTTGCGCACTCAATCCCTGAGGCAGGCAGATACTATCACCCGCACTAGTCCACTCAGTGGATACACATTGACTGTGTCCATCCCACTAGCTCTAGTACATCTGGTCGCGCCATGCGTCTCAGTTCGGGCAGCCAGCCTGGCCACCCTCCTCCTCCGTTCATCATGTGGCGCACGCCCGCCATGCCGCCAGCCTCCATGCATGGCGCTTGCGCTGCGAGGGCGCTTGCTGCCAGTGCACCTCCGTCGTCATGTGTCTCATGCAAGTAAGATTCGCCCTGCATGGAGAGACCCTCCATGCAGGTCACTGAAGTGCCCCGCGATTCGTGCCATAGCTGCAGTCCGTAGGCCGAAGCCGTCGCCGCAGCCGATGTAAGTAGCCGTGGCCGATGCAGATGCAGATGCCCTGAGGGCGGACGTGTATGCGATGTGAGTGCAGATGCAGGATGTCCCTAGCCGTAGCCGAAGCCTTAGCCGAAGTCAATCAATAGCCGATGCCCATAGCCGGTGCCCTGGCTGTAGCGTAGCTGCAGCCTCTGCCCGGTGCCGGTGCCCGTGGCTGCATGGGGGTACCGACGATGGCGGCGCCGACTCCTGCCAGCAGCCCGCCCTCCGTCCCCGCATGCCTCGCAGTTGCCTGCCGTATGACGCCGTGCCTCAAACAGCCACTAGCGCTCTGGATCAGGGCAAATCGGCGACATAGCCGATTTTCCAAAACCCAGAGTCGCTCACGCTGCAGCAGCACCCTGTCAGCCCAGTTGGTCCGCCATTGGCGGCGTCGGGGCGGGAGCCCCCGACGATTTTGATACCACTTGAAGTTTGCTGCAATGTGTGTGTGTGTGTGCCATGAGGGTGGCGCCAAGGCCGGGGGCGTCGATGGGATCATACCACGGGACTCCTACGTTGCGGAGGACAGCCTGTGTGCGTGATGGGTTTCGGAGCTTGTCAGGCGGGTCTGACAACGCGAGGAGGGCGGCAAGGTGTGTGTGTGCGTGCGTGTGTGTGTGGTCGATTTTACAGTCAGTTGGACGCCTTTGATGGCGCATTAGACCCTAGGAAAGAGGCCGGCAGCTATCAAAATTATACCCCTAGCATGCCATCTGCCATCATGATTGCTGTGCGTGTGTGTGTGTGTGTGCCATGAGGGTGGCGCCGAGGCCAGGGGCGTCGATAGGGTCATACCACGGGGCTCCTACGTTGCGGAGGACAGCCTGCGTGCGTGGTGGGTTTCGGAGCTTGTCAGGCGATTCTGACAACACGAGAAGGGTATGGCAGGTGTGTGTGTGTGTGTGTGTGTGTGTGTGTGTGTGTGTGTGTGTGTGTGTGTGTGTGTGTGTGTGTGTTTGTGTGTGTGTGTGTGTGTATGTGTGTGACATGAGGGTGGCACCAAGGCCGGGGGCGTCGATGGGTTCATACCACGGAGCTCCTATGTTGCGGAGGACAGCCTACGTGCGCACATGGCCAGGATTGGGATCAGAATACAGGTTTCAAAGAACCGTACGGAACCTGAGCCTCCGCAAATGATTATTGCTTTGGGCGCCCCCGCGAAGCTGGAAACCATTTAAAACTCACGAATATTGCAAATTGGGGGCGTCAAATCGACTGAAATCGACAAGAACCTACCCCGCGTATGATTAAACAATTGTTTGTTTTTACCCCCCCCCCCGCGCGGAGGCTCAGGCCCCGCACGGTTACAACATGCATACATCCTTGCGGTCTGGCGTTGAGGACGCCGCGTTGGGAGGCAGGACCCAGTCGTGGGCACAGCACGGAACAACGAGCACGTGCCATCACTCACAGCTATGTGTCTGTATGTGCCTGTAGCTTGGCAGCCGCCCCCGAGCTCCACACACACACCCCACACTCCCCGCACCTCCTACACTCTCCACTCCACACTTCCAGCTGTGGCCCCTCACACTCCCCTCCTTACGTTTTCACTCAGCCGCTCCACTTGTTTTATGCATCAGATGACGATGATGACCACACTCCCCACACTTCCCACACCTCCCACACTCCCACACTCCAGACCTCTACCTGTGGCCTTCACACTCCCCTCCTTGCGTTTCACCACTCAGGTACTTGTTTAATGCTGTAGATGATGGCGATGGCCACACTCCCCCCACACACCACGCTCCCCACTCTCCCCACACACCCTAATCCACACTTCCACCTGTGTCCCTCACACTCCCCTCCTTGCATTTCTACTCAGGCGCGCCACTTGTTCCATGCTTTAGATGACGACCACACTCCCCACACTCCCCACACTTCCCACACTCCGCACACTCCACACCTGCAGCACGGACGGCTCGGGCCAGCGCACGACGGGGACGGTGAAGCCGCCGAAGGTGTGGACCTGGGTGTGGAGCGTGGTGTGTGGATGTGTGAAAGTGCGGAATTGAGTGGAGGTGCGAATGTTGGGCGTTGGGGACAGTTTCTGGCTGGTCTTGACCCGTTAGACCAACCCCCCAACCCTTAACCACAGCCTTTGCTGTGACACCCACCGACAGAGCGTTCTTGTAAGAGAAGCTGAGCTTGGTGTCGAACCCCTGGTCGTCGCGGTAGGAGATGAAGAGAGGCTTGGCTTTGGTGTCCCACGTGGGCGTCACCTGCGTGGATGGGTGGGTAGGGTATGGTGGGTTTGGGGGGGGGGGGGGAAGGCAGGAGAGGCAGCACAGCACGTTGCATGAACAAGCAACGTGTAGCACAGCACAGCGCAGCACAGCGCAGAGCACGGCACGGCATGGCACAGCACGGCACGGCGCAGCGCAGCGCAGCATGGTACAGCATGGCACAGCATGGCACAGCATGGTACAGCACAATAAGCACCTTAATAAAGTTGACGTTGTTGGACGACATCGCTGGGATGAAGTACGTTGCCTGCTGGCCTGCGGAGGGAGGGGAGGGTTAAGGGTTTAAGGGTTTCAGGTTTTAAGGTCTAAGAGTTTAGGGGTTCAGCATGTTTTGCATGTTTAGAATTTAGGTTTCAAGTTCAAGTTGAGGGTTTAGCATGGTTTGCATGTTTAGGGAGCATGTTTTGCATGTTTTGTGGTTCAGGGTTTAGGGGAGGGGGGGGAGGGAGGGTTTAGGTTTTAAGTTTAAGTTGAGGGTTTAGCATGTTTTGCACGTTTAGGGAGCATGTTTGCATGTATTGAGGTTAAAGGATTGGTAAGGGCAGGAGTGGCCATGGCCTCCCTTGTCCAGGGTGCTGCGCAGTAACTATTTTCGGGAATTTTCATTGATTTGTCTACAGCCGGATTTTAATTTAATCACGTCGACCGTTGGCCTCCCGTTGACCGTTTCCCTACATATGTAGGTCATTTGAATACTCGTGACGTGCTCTATCTTGCGGGCTCGCCAGACTTCTGATCCACTGAACAAGTTGAGTTGTGTTCAAGGTCAAAGTAACAAGTAGCAAGTAACACGGGGTTTCCAGCTAAGCAGGCGACTCTTCTACTGATGATGGATGTTGCAGTCAGGGACACCTCTAAAGGGGTATGAGACTGTGCTCGGCGCGTATGGCCCGAGCACCTTACTGAGATGGCTGGCTGTTGGTGGTAGGGAACTCCAACTCTGTAAAGAGCGTGGGCGCAGCCCTAGGTCCCCTACCGCAGCGGCGGCAAACGCTACTAGAGATCACCCGCCGATACTCCAGCCCACAGAAGTGGACTAGAGAACCGCCGGCTCCCGGCCGATAGACTACCGCTCCCGCTGGTCAAGGCCAAAATGCAGCTGGAAAACAGCAGAATGGCTGTGTAGCGCCGACCAGGACACCACTGACGCTGCAAGTGGCACGAGAATAAAAAGATGAACGCATCATGATGTCATGCGCAGCAAACGACTGAATGACTAAAATCCCTCATCATCACCCACCCTCAAGCAGCGAGTTGCCGTCCAGCTCAGCGATCGGCTTCACCCAGCCGAGCTGCCAGGACTGAGGCGCGTTGAAGCAGGTGACGGCTGCATGTGTGCGTGGATGGGTGGGTTGGTGAGAAGCAGCGGCAGCAACAGCAGCAGCAGCTGCTAAACTTGGGGCGCGATGAAGCAGGTGAAAGCTGCAGGTGTGTATGTGCGTGTGTGTGTGTGTGAGAGAGAGAGTGAGACAAGCAGGTGTAAAAATATTGAGAGAGACAGAGTGAGTGACAGAGTTCGGGTGAGAGAGTGAGAGAGTGAGAGAGAGAGTGAGAGAGTGAGAGAGTGAGAGAGTGAGAGAGAGAGAGGGTGAGGGAGAGTGAGGGAGAGAGAGGGAGAGTGAGGGAGGGTGAGGGAGAGTGAGGAGAGAGTGAGGGAGAGGGGAGAGGGGAGAGGGAGACGAGGGGAGAGGGAGAGGGAGAGGGAGGGGGGAGAGGGAGAGGGAGGGAGGGGAGAGGGGAGAGGGGAGGGAAGGGGGAGAGGGAGAGGGAGAGAGAGGGGAGAGGGGAGGAGAGAGGGAGAGGGGAGAGGGGAGAGGGGAGAGACGAGGGGAGAGGGGAGAGGGGAGAGGGGAGAGAGAGGGAGAGGGGAGAGGAGAGGGGAGGGAGAGGGAGAGGGGGAGAGGGGAGAGGGGAGAGGGGAGAGGGGAGAGGGGAGAGGGAGAGGGAGAGGAAGGGGGGTTACAATCCATCGCATGACCTACTTTGGGGATTTCCCATCGCAGACGAAGCATCGCCATACTCACTGCTGCCAGTGCTGGCGTGGTGTGGCTCCTATCAAATAAACCCTGGATTCATAATCAGCAGCAGCAGCACATGCAGCAGCAGCAAGAGAGAGAGAGAGAGAGAGAGAGAGAGAGAGAGAGAGAGAGAAAGAGAGAGGGAGAGAGGGAGAGAAAGAGAGGTAACAATCCATCTCATGACCTACTTGAGGGAACTCCCATCGCAGACGAAGCATCGCCATACTCGCTGCTGCCCGTGCTGGCATGGTGCAGGCCGAGCGTGTGGCCGAGCTCGTGGAAGACTGTCTCGGGGCTGGTAGCGCGGTTCTGTATGGGGGGCAAGGGGGGCGGAGGAGGGGGTTCAGAGTGGAGGATTCATGGTGTGTGTGGGGGGGGGGGGGGGTCTGACGACGTCCCATATTGGTGCGTCGGGAGGGAGAGCCCATGGAAGACTTTGTCAGGGCTGGTGGCGCGGTTCTGTGGGGTCAAAGGGGGCAGAGGAGGGGGTTCAGAGTGGAGGATGAATGTTGGTGGGCGAGTGGGGGGGGGGGGATCTGACGACGTCCCATATTGGTGCGTAGGGAGGGAGAGCCCATGGAAGACTTTGTCAGGGCTGGTGGCGCGGTTCTGTGGGGTCAAAGGGGGCAGAGGAGGGGGTTCAGAGTGGAGGATGAATGTTGGTGGGCGAGTGGGGGGGGGGGGGATCTGACGACGTCCCAGATTGGTGCGTAGGGAGGGAGCCCTGGAAGACTGTCTCGGTGCCGGTGGCGCGATTCCGTGGGGGGTAAAGGGGGCAGAGGAGGGGTTTCAGAGTGGAGGATGAATGCTGGTGGGCGGCGGGGGCGGGGGCTCTGTCAACATCCCAGATTGGTGCGTAGAGATGGACAGCTCGTGGAAGACTGTCTCGGGGCTGGTGGCGCGGTTCTGTGTGGGGGCAAAGGAGACGGAGGAGGATGTTCATAGTGGTATGGTAGCTAGCCTCGCTAGGCAGCTCCCTCGATCCCACGCCCCGAGGGGGCATACTGTAAACTGTAAACTGTTGAGAGTGGTGATTTGTGGCGTGTGTGTGGGAGGGGGGGGGGGGCTCTGACGTCATCCCAGAGTGGTGCGTAGGGAGGGAGAGCCCGTGAACAGACGGTCTTGGGGCTGGTGACACGGTTCTGTGGGGAGAAAAGGGGAGGCAGAGGAGGGGGTTCAGAGTGGTATGGTAGCTAGCATCGTTAGGTACCTGCCTCAATCCCACACCCCAAGGGGGGGCGTACTGTGAACTGTCAACTGTCGTCTGTTCAAAGTGGAGGATGCGCATAGGAGCCCAGCGCTTACCGCCGCAGCCAGACGTTCTGCGAGGCCAGCCTAGGGCGTGCTGAACCCAAAACCTTAAACCCAATCCCAAAGCCTAGCATGCCAAACGAAATCCCCAAAACTCACGCTGTTGATCCACGCGTAACACGTCCCGCCGCAGCCAACGTTGGCAAGGCCGGCCCAGGGGCAGGTCGTGCGGGGCATCATGAGGACACGGCGGGAGAAGCGGCTGAGGTCAAGCTTGAGCTGCGTAGGACGGAGGGGAGGGGGAGGGGAGGGGGCGTTGCATTGGCAACAGGGGGGAGAGCGAGAGGCGCCATGGTGTCAATCGTTGTTTGCAGCAAGGGCGTGTGGGACAGGGGGGCGTTGGCGAGTCCAGCCCAGGGGCAGGTCGTGCGGGGCATCATGAGGATGCGGCGCGAGAAATGGCTGAGGTCAAGCTTGAGCTGTGGTGTTGGTGGCAGGCAGCGTGTGCAATTGGTGGCACACAGGGTGTCTGTGTGTGGGGGGGGAGGGGGGGGTTGTGCGTGCGTGTGTGTGCTGGTAAGTTGGTTGGTTGGCCCCGTTTATGTGGCGCAGGCAGAGCAAGGCAGAGGGAAGGAAGGAGCAATCTCCCCAAGGCCCCCTGTATGTCACACCTCGGTTGTGGCATACGCCTCGAGCCACGCCGCCCAACCGAACAGGTCGCGCGTGGCGCAGGACGAGAAGGAGTATCCGGCAGTGGAACACGGCATGAGGACCGGGCCGACGACGATGTTGTTGGCGGCCGTAAAGCCGACCTGGCTGTATGAGCACATGTCATAGTAGTCCTGTATGGGGAGGTTGGGGTGTCGTTTGGGGTTCAGAGTTTTGAGGGTAACACAAACACATGATCAGTGCGGGCATCCACGACACACACACGCACATACACACAACACACGCAAACACACACACACAAAATGGTGGCATAACTTCTGTGCTAACAAAAACGTGCCCACAGCAGCGCCTCCCTCCCCTGCCACCGCATCCCCTTCAGAGGGATGCCCTAACTTTCTGTAGCGAATGCGGTATTGGGCGGGGTGGGGGCACGGGTGGGCGCACACGAACATGCGCGGATGCATAGACACACACATGCACGCAGATGCACACACACACACACACACACACACACACACCTGAATCGTGATCAGCGCGGGTGAGTAGCGCGAGCCGCAATTCGCCTGGCCGCAATCGTTTGTCCAGTAGCGGTCAAACGTGGAGCGCGAAGTTGTGAGCTTGCCGCCGCACCTGCGTGTGTGTGTGTGTGTGTGTGTGTGTGTGTGTGTGTGTGTGTGTGCGTGTGTGTGTATGTATGTGTTTACGTGTGCAGTTCGCCTGGCCGCAATCGTTTGTCCAGTAGCGGTCAAACGTGGAGCGCAAAGTTGTAAGCATGCCGCCGCACCTGCGTGTGTGTGTGTGCACGCGTGTGTGTGTGTCACACCCTGCTATGTATGTGTGTGTTTGCGCGAGTGTGAGTCTGCAGCCTGCGCACCCCACACCCTACACCCTACACCCTGCATCCACGCGTGTTCAGACATGTAGTGCCTGGACAGTGACCTCTATTGTGGCTGTAGGCAGTTAGGCAGGCACACTCACTCGTCCAGCAGGTCGATCAGGAACGTGATGGAAGTGAGCTGGCGCACACGTGCAAGCATGCATGCAGGCAGGAACACGCGCATGCATGCAGTGCTTGGACAGTGAGCTCTAGTGTGTGCAGGGCTGTCGGCTGTTAGGCAGACACACTCACTCATCCGGCAGGTCGATCAGGAACGTGATAGACGTGCAAGCATGCAGGCAGGCAGGAACACGTGTATGCATGCAGTGCCTGGACAGTGATCACTGGAAAGTGATCAATGGACAGTGGTCACTAGGCAGTAAGGCAGACACACTCACTCATCCGGCAGGTCGATCAGGAACGTGTTGGACGTCAGCTGGAGCACACGTGCAAGCATGCGGACACTCAGGAACACGGGCATGCATACAGTGCCCGGACGGTGAGCCCTAGTGTGTGCATGGCTGTTGGCAGTTAGGCGGACGCACTCACTCATCCGGCAGGTCGATCAGGAACGCGATGGACGTGCAAGCATGCAGGCAGGCAGGAACACTTGCATGCATGCAGTGCCTGGACAGTGAGCTCTAGAGTGTGCATGGCTGTAGGCAGCTAGGCAGACACTCACTCGTCCGACAGGTCGATCAGGAACGTGATGGAAGTGAGCTGGCGCACACGTACAACCATGCATGCATGCAGGAACACGTGCATGCATGCAGTGCCTGGAACGTGAGCTCTAGTGTGTGCGTGGCTGCAGGCAGTGAGGCAGACACACTCACTGGTCTGGCAGGTCGATCAGGAACGTGATGGAAGTGAGCTGGAGCACGCCGTCGCCATACATGTAGTCCTTGTCCACTCCGATCTGCAAGTGTGGGAGCGTTTCGAATTCAGGGCACGCGCGTGTGGGAAGAGCAAAGCAGAACAAAGCAGAGCACAGTAGAGCAGCGCGTGGGCAGAGCAGAGCAGCGCACAGCACTGCAGAGCAGAGCGTGTGTAAGCAGAGCAAGTCGCTTGTGGGCACAGCAGAGCAGCGCGTGAGCAGAACAGAGCGTGCGTGAGACCGAATCAGAGCAGCGCGTGAGCAGAACAGAGTGCGCGTAAGCAGAGCAGAGCGTATGTGAGCAGAGCAGAGCGTGTGTGAGCAGAGCAGTGCAGCGCACGGGCAGCGCAGGGCAGCGCAGAGCACGTGTGAGCAGAGCAGATCACATATAGGCAGAGCAGAGCAGAGCGCAGAGCAGAAAAGAGCGCATGTGAGCAGAGCAACGCAACACGCGAGCAGAGCAGAGTATGTGTGCATGTCAGCAGCGCAGAGCGTGTGTGTGCAGAGAGATTGCATGTGGGTAGAGCAGAGCAGCGCATCCCCTTCTCTGCACAGACTACCCGCTTGCAGCAGGTTTTCATGTTAATGGTTAGATTTACGCCTAACTTCCTCAGGGGTTGTAGTCTGTGGTTAATCTGCTGTGGCTTGGATGTGGTGACGAGGATCTCTGTGCCGTTGACGAGCGGGGTAAAATACGACTGGCCCGGCTCCTGCTAGACTGCCCCTCGGTGGAACACTTCAGGAGCGGCTTGCCCGGAGCTGCCATGGTTTGGCGAGTAGCCGCGGCGCTGCCGCGGCCCGTGCTGGGAGACGGCCCTTATCCTCCCCCCATGCAGGACGCCATGCGGCACCGATCTCGACGAGTTGATCGACGAGCGGAGGAGCTGGCGCCCGTCAATGCATGCTGGACATTCGTCAAGATGGCTGCCCGTGGAGGCGGGCTACCATCACGGCTTCAGCGGTGGCGACCGCCGAGGCAACACAGAGTAAATCCGCTTCACCAATCGCAGCGTTCGTCACCGCGCTCATCCTCGGGGTCGCTCGTCTGCCGGTGACTGGCGTTGGAAGGTCTTCAGGCAGCCTCCATGACAACTCTGTCGTCCATGCCCCCTGGAGGGTGGGACCTGGCTATGCATGAGGCATGGGGCGCCGGCTGGGCCCCATGCAAACGAGAGCTGGACAGCCATGCACTGCCAGGCGGGGACCGTTCCAGTCAGCGCCAGTCGGCTCTGCCGGCTTGACTAGCCACAAGGCCACTACTGTGACCTAGAGGAAGGTCCTCTCCTATATGCTCCTTGCCAGACATGTCTCTCAGAGACCGCTGTTTGGGGTAGTCTAGCCGGCGGGAGCGGTAGTCTATTGGCCGGGAGCCGGCGGTACTCTAGTACTTAAGTGTGCTGGAGTATCGGCGGGTGTCTCTAGTAGAGAGTAGCCTGCTTAGCTGGAAACCCCGTGTTACTGTTACTGTTTACGTCTAACTAGTGGTTGTGATCCTGGGCCTGTGACAAAGAGCAGGCTACCAGAGCAGGCTATCGGAGCAGGCTGCCAGAGGCAGGCCACCGGAGCACCCACCTGGAGCACTTCCAACGAGCGCACGATGAGCGTGTACAGTTCGGCGTCGTAGGGACCAGTCACGAGGATGCGCATGCCTGTGGTGTGTGTGTGTGTGTGTGTGTGTGTGTGTGTGTGTGTGTGTGTGTGTGTGTGTGTGCGTGTGTGTGTGTGTGTGTGTGTGTGTGTGTGTGTCCCCTTAGAGCCCCTGTCAGCTCGACCCAACTTAACCCCGGCACCGTGACAACTCTCCCAATCTCCACTGCTGCACCACCCACCCGTGACCATGTAAATGGGGTCGAACCCCGGTATGTCCACCTCCCACGTGAGGGTGATGACATCTGAGACGGTGGCCATCGTCTTCAAAAGGTACACGTTCCCCGGGACGCCGTCGCCCAGGGAAGGTCCTTCCCGTGTGGCGTTGTTGCCGGCCTCCTCCTCGGGGTTGGTGGTGACATAAAGCGTGCCTGCAAGGTGGGAGGAACGGAAGAGAGGGACGCATGGGATGTGAGTGTGCTAGAGAGAGGTTGTTGCGTGCTCACAGGCATCGTCTTCGCGTAGCTGCAGCTGCGGCCCGCCAAGAGCAAGAAAGCTATGTTGCGAAGCCATCGGGGGGTAGGGGAAGCGCGCGGAGGGCCGAATGTCGCTTGGGGGCTTAGCGGCAGGTGGAGAGGCGCGCAACAGAGCATGGCACACCTTGGAACGTTGCGTCCGTGGGCACCGCCAGCATGCGCCTGCCGTTAGACCAGGAGAGTTGCTTAGAGGCGCGACCATCTGCGGTGGGTTTCACGCCCTGCGAAGTGGCGAGGGCGCTTGGCAAGCAAACGGCGAGGAGCAGCACAACGAGCGCAGCGGTTGCGGCAGCACACGGCAATCCACTCAGGCTTGCGGTACTCAAAAAGCGGGCCATGTGTAGAGTACTCGCAGCAGAATGGCCGGGAGCGGCGCATCGCTGCCCTTGGCCACACTCGAAAAGTGTGGAGGAAGGAGGAGAGGCGCGGAAGCGTCGTAAGCGAGAGAGGAAGCATGATCGTGGTGCGCGCGAGACGTGTCGACATGCCGTGTGGTGAGTTTTCAGACATGCAGCAATGCAACAGCCCACATGTTGCACACAACACCACGCAACACCACAGGTGCGCCCCAGGTGCGTACCAGATGCTCTCATTCTCGCGACCTCTCGCGACCCCTCACTTCCTGTGTTACAGGAACCATAAGGCAATGGCAGAAACGATCAACCAAGAGACCGTTACAACGTGTGCCCGTGTGTCACCGCTGTGTGGCAGCTACTCGAGCCTCTGCGTCAGCAAGACGCCCC
>VFSX01000001.1:170000-272500 GCA_016618255.1 Chlamydomonas sp. UWO 241
CTAGCGTCTGCATTCTCGCCTCACGTTGCGTTGAGACTGACACTATACCACGGTGTGCGTTGCTGCTGCTGCTGCTGCTGCTATGCGTGCCACTTGTCTGGTCAACTGTTGCTGGACGTGGTCAAGACTGGCCTCCCGCTGCTCGCCGTTCTGCACCGCGTGGCTGGGGAGGCACCGACACAGCGGACTCAATTTGGCGACTCCGAGTCAGGGTGAGGAGGGGGGCGCTGGTGGCTGGTGCCATGCCATGCACACACGCACACGCCTGCATTCATGCACAGCGTACACACGGATGGGCTGGGGTGCAGTCGCATAGCATGCCCAAGCGTCTGATCCGCCCATGTGCTGCCCCCCCCCCTCCCTGCCTCGTGCACAGATGGTATCGAGTGACGTGGGCAGCGTGCTGTGCATGCCCGCGGGAGCAGCTCGGCAACTCGCGCGGATCATTGCACGCTGCGATACGTCCAGCAAGCTGCTCGATGCGGTGGTGAACCTGACTAGCAGCAGGCTCACCGACGCGATGGATGCCGCGTCTGCCGAGCTGGACCGTGCAGAGGGCCTAGGTCTCGTCTCTCTGGCTTTGTGTGACGCAAGTGGGCCGGTGCGTTGTGACCGTCGCGTGCCATCTGCTGCAGCAGCCTGGCTCTCGCATGCGCTGCGGCATTCGTGTCCCACCCCCGCCTCCCATTTCATCCGCTGGTGCAACGCGTGCGAACACGCTTGTTCAGCCTGGCGACATGCATGGCGGATTGACCGTCCATTCACCCGCCGACCTCCACCACCCCCGCCCTTCGCACCTCCCGCATCGCCAGGCACCTGGGCTGGAGCTGCTGAGCACCGTGGCTTCTGACGTGCAGACGCAGGACGCGGAGCCAGAGGGGTGAGGAGCGAGTCCACCCCCGTCAGTGCTCACCTGGACCCACTGACTGATTGCTTGTGATCAGACCAGAGCGCCGCCTGCAGGCCGCATGCAGCCCCCGCCCCTGTGCGCACGCACTTAGCAGTGCCACTCGAGTCGGGCGTGGGGCGCAAGCGCAAGGGTAGCAGCTCGCGCTACCTCGGCTCTACTGGGACAAGACCACCTCTTCATGGCGCGTGGCACTGTACGAACCACAGATCAAGCGGCAGCGGTTCATTGGGAACTACGCATCCGAGGAGGACGCAGCCAGGGCGTACGACTGCGCGGCTGTTCAGGCGCACGGACCAGGTGTTGAGCGCAACTTCACGGGCGAAGCGACCCGCGAGCCGCCGTGACGGTGCAGCAGCAGCGCAAAACTTCGCGCTACCTCGGTGTCGGCTATCTCAAGGCCAGCTCTTCATGGCGCGCGCAGATGACAGACACGCAGACCAAGCGCACCCAAGCCATTGGGTACTTTGCTTCCGAGGAGGACGCAGCGCGGGCGTACGACTTTGCAGCAGTGCAGGCGCACGGACGAGGCGCCAAGCGCAACCTCCCAGGCGAGGTGATCAGCGAGCCGCCTTTGGGCAAGAGTGAGCAGCGCAAATCATCGCGCTACCTCGGTGTCATCTGGGATGATGATGTTTGGTTACAATCCACTTCTGGCGGTCACACGTACGGTTCCAAAGCTCCAGTAGGACTTAGAGAAACAAGGCTCAAGGCCCACAAAAGGTCAAGCTACAAGTAGCCCACGGTAACGCCATCCACGCTTGGTGGCGGGCGCCAAGCAAGCAGCACCACTGTGCAGGCTGCACACCCAGCCCCTGGATGGCGTTACCGTGGGCTACTTGTAGCTTGACCTTTTGTGGGCCTTGAGCCTTGTTTCTCTAAGTCCCACTGGAGCTTTGGAACCGTACGTGTGACCGCCAGAAGTGGATTGTAAAACTCTCATCATCAAATGGCCAGAGGACGGACCCAAGGTATAAAACCATGAAGGGACCAAAAAGCCCTCCCCCAGACCACCGGAAGCGGGGCTAGTAGCACACCCGCCGCAGCACTCTACTCAGCGACCACCGCACCCGCCACCGCACGCGTGTGGCGCCACCTCCCCTTCAAAAACACCCCCAGAGGGAATGCCATCTAGCAAGCAGGTGCAGGCACCCGCTCGCCGTCAACGGGATGAGTCCAGGTCGTCGTGGCGCGTGATGCTGTACGACCGGCAGACCAAGCGCCAGCTGCACATTGGCCGCTGTACTTCCGAGGAGGACGCAGCGCGTGCGTACGACCGTGTGGCTGTGCAGGCGCACGGACCAGGCGCCACGCGCAACTTCCCGGACGAGGACAGTGGGCCGTGATAAACCAATGTGCAGCACATTCAGAAGCCCAGGCCCAACACAAGAAGGTAGCAATCGCCCATACCACACGAGTGCTGGGTGATGCCGAGCCTGGCGCCGGCGCCGCTCTTCCCCATGCCTGCGCCCCCCCTCTGCTTGTGCGGGGCGCCCGTGTGACAGGTGACAGCAATGTCGTGTGACAGGTGACAGCAATGTATGAGCCTGTGTAGCCTGTGTCTGTCTGTCTGTCAGTGCTGTGGGCCTTCCGAGAGGTCCTACAAGGAGCGTGTTACATATGCGTGCGCTGGTGTCACTCATCACCTGCCCCACTGGGGGCACAGATGTGCCAGATTAAGGTTTGCTCGTTCTACTCAATGGGGTTATGTGTCGCTGTGCCCGGTGGCATCGTGGTTGTCACGCGTATGGAGACAGGATAACTACCCTATTCAGTTGCAGTCAGTCACACACATGGGGGGAGGGGTGCTGCACTGCAGGTGGATCACGCGAGCTGGTCGGCCGTCTCCTTGATAATCTGCTGAACCTGCTTGCCCTCGGTCCTCCTCATGTACCACGCTGCATTGATTGCGTCAGGGCTCCACGCTGGAAGCCACGTCTTGGCCGTCTCGTACGCGCACGCAGAGCGCTGGTCGCCGCGCCTGCAGTCAGAATGCAGCAGAGCGACTTTATGGGATCAGGGCGGCAGCGGGCGGGGCAGTTCAGGCAACACACATCGGTTGAGGCTCAGCAGCAGTAGCAGGGATCAGCAGCAGCAGCAGCAGCAGCAGCGTCAAGCAGCAGTAAGCAGCAGGAGCACAGCTGCAAGCAGCAACCTCTTGTCTCATTACCCACCTGAACCTGTCCAGGCCCTCTGTGTTGATGTAGACAGGGCCGCGCTCGATCTCCGGCGCAAACTGTGCAGCCGGTGTATCGGAAGTTGGAGGTGCAGGAGCCGGCGGTTCGTACGAGGGCAGGGTCACGCCGTCAAGGTAGATCGTGTAGCCGTCGTCCCAGACCTGTAAGTGGAGAGGCGGGGGTGGGGGGCATCGAAGCAGTGGGAGCATCAGAGGTAGGCTGCGGCAGCAGCAACGGCGAGCAGTCCCTGCAGTTGCAGATGGCAAAAGAGCGCCACATCGCGACATCAGACAAGGCACCTCCCAGAGGGCAGCCCACAGCAGCGGCGATGAGCAAGGCCTGCAGGGAGGCATAGCATCGGTCGTGCAGCAGCCCCCAAGCCAGGATTGAACCGCACTCACCTTGCCGATAGCAGCGCTCCAGAACATGATGCCCATGAGCGGACCGTTGTTGGCCTTGTTGTTGAGCAGCTGGTCGTACGCGAGCTGGAAGAAGGCGGCGCGCTGCTCGGGTGTGAACTTGCTGCGCAGATGGGTGGGCACGCGTGTGGCGGTGTGAGCGAGGGCGTGTGTGCATTGTGCTGAGCGCCGCAGGACCCTGACGTAAGCTGGCGAGTCATATTTGCGGCAGCACACTCGCAGGACCACCGCCACTCACTTGGCAATCACGTTCATCTCCTCGATCACGAACGGCTTGCCCATTCTGCCAGCAACCGCGGCGTGCCTGAGGACATACTGCTTGTAGAAGCTGCGCAGGGTATGTGCGTGCATGTGTGTGTGCGTGCATGTGTGTGTGTGCACGTGTGTGTGTGCGTGTTGGTATTCGCATGGGCTGCACCCTGACCCCATCAGAGCATGCTCAAATCACACCTGAAGTAGCACTCCCAGTCGCACTGGAACCACGTGGGTGGGATGGACTCCATCTGACGCCAGTACAGGTGAGCCGTTGCCACGTCCACGCTGCTCAGGTTGCTGATCCCGACCCAGTCCTCGCCCTCGCACGACGCGCCCGCTCCTGGGTTGTAGCGTACGTTGGCCTCTGCTCGAGTGGCGCACAGCAACAGGCAGGGTAAGGCTCAGTGGTGGATGCCTGGCTCAGTGCAGCAAGGCACACACGGTATGCTGGCATGTTTTTCCAGGCCATGTCACAGCTGCTTCTATTTGAGGCCTGGCGCACCGTCAGAGAAGTAGCCCTCGGTGCCCGTGGCGACGAGCTGGTGGGGCGCCTGGCTCTTGAGGAAGTCCGCCATGCGTGACAGCCAGCTCATGTGGTCGGCCTCCTCGCTCTCCCCTGTGCAGCCGGGGCAGCGCGGCTCGTTGAGCACGTCCCACATCATGATGGTGTCATCCTCGCTGTACTTGACGCCGGTGTAGGAGTTGACGCGGTTGGCGACGGATAGGATGTGTACTCTGTAGGGTCGGGCGCGGGGGCGTGGAGGGCAGGAGATCAGGGTCTGCCTCACATTGAGTGGCAGGCGCGGGGCAGTGACAGGCGCGGGGCAGTGGCAGGCGCAGGGTAGTGGCAGGCACAGGACAGTGGCAGGCGCAGGGGCAGGGGCGTGGAGGGCAGGAGATCAGGGTCTGCCTCACATTGAGTGGCAGGCGCGGGGCAGTGACAGGCGCGGGGCAGTGGCAGGCGCAGGGTAGTGGCAGGCACAGGGGCAGGGGCGTGGAGGGCAGGAGATCAGGGTCTGCCTGACATTGAGTGGCAGGCGCAGAGGCGTGGAGGGCAGGAGATCAGGGTCTGCCTCTCATTGAGTGGCCCGCTGCAGCTGTCAACAGCGGCGCAGGATCGCTCTCTCTCACCTGTAGAACTCCTCAAACTTCTCGGAGCGGTACAGTCCCAGCAGGTCGGTTTGGTCTGGGTTGACGCCTGACATCCTGAGCATGTCCTCGGGCGAGCGGTACGCCTTCCACGTATTGCCGAGCGCCAGCACGAGCTTGATGTTCTTGTAAGAGGCTGCACGGATGATGTAGTCTGCGCACACAAGGCAGCCAGGAAGGGGCGGGTGTGAGTGCCAGGGCAGCCGGAAGCAAGCAGAAGCAAGCAGCAGCAGCAAGGATAGGCAGCAGTAGCAAGCAGCAGCAGCAGCAGCAGCAGCAGCAGCAGCAGCAACAAGCAAGCAAGCAGCATCATCAGCAGCAGCAAGCAGCAGAAGCAGCAGAAAGCATCAGGAAACACAAACGGCAGCGTGCCGTCAGAGCGGCAGCGTGCCATCAACGCAGAAGCGTGTCATCAGCGCAGCAGCGTACCATCAGGGCGGTCGCGTGCCATCAGAGCTCAAAATAAGGGGAGAGGAGTGCAAGCGGACCACAACAGGGAAGGCTCAGCTGCAGCAGCAGCAGCAGCAGCGACAGTGGCAGCAGCAGCAGCGGCGGCAACCACGGCAGCAGCATGCATCAGGGAATCAGCGTCCCATCAGAGGGGCAGTGTCCCATCAGAGCGGAAGCGTGCAGAGGTGTGCAGGCGGCCCACATCAGGGGAGGCGGAGCAGCGGCCCACTTTGAGTGGCGGGCGCGGGGCAGTGGCAGGCGCGGGGCAGCGTCAGGCTTAGGGCAGTGGCAAACAGCATATGCGTTGCACTTAGCTCATGCAGTGGCCTGGCTCGCCAAGGCAGTGCGCCTGGCGCCCTTACCCAGGTGCTTGAACTGCGTCTCGTCGTAGTCGCCCCAGCCGCGCGGCAGCTGATGATTAAAGGCCCAGAAGCGGATGACCTTGAGGCCGAACGACTGCGCGTACCAGAAGAACTGCGTACAGGCGTGGGCCAGGGGCGGCGGTGGGCATTGGGTCCAACCAGGATGCGTGCGTGTGTGCGAGCAGCGCGTGTGCTAGCAGCGCGAGTGCGTGCGCTCAGATGCCTGGCGTGTGCACACCCCTGTACCTCGTCGACTTTGCTCTCGTTGGCATCCTGCAGCCAGTAGGCATTCGCGCCTGCGTGGATGCGTTGGAGCAGGTGCGGGGAGGTCAGGGGTGCATGTGAGCAACCAGGACGTGACTGCGCAGCCAGGGCGCAGCTAGGGCGTGCCACGACAAGGGCGTGGCACCTGGGTGCCAGCCAGGGCGTGGGTGAGCAGGCAATACGGGCAGGCGAGGCGTGGGTGCATGCATGGTGCGAGGGCGTTTGCACAACAGCTGCAGCGTGGGTGCGCCAAGGCCTGGCTCGGGCGACGTGGGCAGTCGATTCCTGACTAGGCCAGTACCTGTGCACCTTGGTGCAAAGCAGCTGGTGCCAGAGCGTGGGTGCGCGGTGCCAGGGCATGGCGCAGGCGACACAGGCGACGCGCCATACGCAGCGCAGGCTCTCTTACCCAGGAAGTAGAATGGCTTGTCTTCCAGCTTGAGCTGCGAGCCAGATCGGGTCACGAAGCCTGCGTGGTGGTTGGGCGGCTGGGCGTGGGTGGGCAGGGCAGGGTGCATGCGCCGAGCGTGCACAACTTCGTTCTCCTCACCAGCCTGCGCCATGCTTGCGAGTGCGAGCAGCATTGCCAGAGCGACGCACATAGCGGAGGCGCAGCTGGGAGACCTAATCATCGTGCCTGGTTGTGGCAAGCGGCGCGAGCGAGTGGAAGGCAAGGCCCCTGGTGTGGGAGTGTGGGGTGGGAACGTCTTCCTTTCTCTCCCGAACGCCCCGCTCTCTTTCGCTGCTCGGTAGCGAACCCCAAGAGCACAGACCTCCGACAAAGGCCACCCGATCGTCAAGATGCAGTCTCTCAACCCGCCTGGAGCGTTGCTTTTGCAAAAAAGTGTGAAAATGTCGAAATGCGTCCAGCTAAAATCACTGAGCCCTGGTTAAAATCGGCCGCTCGGGTCTTCACACGTCATGGAACTTGTTGGCCAAGGAAAAACTGCCACGCGCCTTCTCCTCTCCTCCTGCCTGCACCGTTGGCGTGGAAAAGTAGGCGGTACAGGCTTGGTACGGGCTGGTGGTGCAGAATGTTGTAGAATTTCACTACAGAGCCAGAATATGAATGCCAGCAGTCTCAGTCATATTTAAAAGGGGCTGGGAGGAAGGAAGCCAACAAGAGCCGCGCGTCCACTCCAAACCCTGAACCCTGAGACCCCCTCCCACTCGCGCCTTCTCCTCAACGCCCCATTCCCCACCCTCGCGACCACTGGCCGACCTCCTGCATCGCATCGCATCTTTTTTTAGCCACGATCCACCGCTGCCTGCCGCTTGCCTGGTCAACTGTTGCTGGTCGTGGTCAAGACTGGCCTCCCGCTGCTCGCCTCTCTGCACCGCGTGGCTGGGGAGGCACCGACACAGCGGAGTCGATTTGGAGACTCCGAGGCAGGGTGAGGACGGGGGCGCTGGTGGCAGCAGAAGAGAGGCGTGCCATGCACACACGCACACGCCCTCATGCATGCATAGCGCGCACACGCACGCGCATGGGCTGCCGCGCAGTCTCATAGCATGACCAAGCGTCTGATCTGCCCATGTTCTGCCCCCCCCCCCCCCCTCCCTGCCTCGTACGCAGATGACGTCGAGTGGCGTGGGCGGCGTGTTTTGCGCTTCCGCGGGAGGAGCTCGGCAGCTTGCCCGGATCATCGCAGGGTGCGAGACGTCCAGCAAGCTGCTCGATTTGGTGGTGAAGCTGGCCAGCAGCAGGCTCGCCGACGCGATGGACGCCTTGTCTTCTGAGCTGGATCGTGCAGAGGGCCTGGGCGTCGACTCTCTGGCTTCGCGTGACGCGAGTGGGCCGGTGCGTTTCTGGGCGGCAGGGCGCGACTGGGCGGCCTGTGATGTGCTCAGGCTGCGCGGCCCTCACTTGCTTGCGCTGATCCACTCGTGCCCCACCCCTCGCATTTGAGATTGTTGGTGCAGTAATTTGACTGTCTATTCACCTCACAACCACCTGCCGCATCGCCAGGCGCTTGGGCTGGAGCTGCTGAGCGCTGTGGCTGCTGACATACAAGCACAGGACTCGGAGCCACAGGGGTGAGTTGCGAACCCACCCCTGAGTAGTTGGCAACAGCTCATTAACTCACCGCTTGCGTGGGAACAGACCGGCACGCCGCCTGCAGGCCGCACGCAGTTCCCGCCCCCGCATGCACGCATGCAGCACTGCCCGCCACATGTGCATATGCACGCATGCATGTTTTTTTGCTGCAGCATCCAAGATGCGACGCCCCTGACCCCTCGATGCACCTCCCTCCACAATTCCAGAGGGGCGCCGCCCGTCGGGCGTGGGCAGCAGCTCGCGCTACCTCGGCGTTTGCTGGAACAAGGCCAGCTTTTCATGGTTTGTACAGTTGTGGGAACCACAGTCCAAGCGCCAGCAGAGCATTGGTTACTTTGCCTCCGAGCAGGACGTAGCCAGGGCGTACGACTACGCGACTGTTCAGGCGCACGGACCAGGTGCCAAGCGCAATTTCACGGGCGAGGCGATCAGCGAGCCCCCTGTGGGCAAGGGTGAGGAGCGGAAGCACCAGCGCAGCTCACGCTACCTCGGCGTCCGCTGGGATAAGGGCTCCTCATGGCTGGTTCGACGATTTATGTTTGTTCTCGCATGAACCAGCTCAGTTGGCGCTTATGCTGAAAATCCTTGACAAAGTGTCCTCTAGCTTTGGCATGCAAATCAACGCCGCCAAGACAGAAGTGGTGATTTTGCCAGCAGATTTTGACGCGGATCTGCCCACGTTTACGCTGACTGGTGGTGAAGTGAAGACCGTCTCTGCATTTCAGTATCTAGGGAGTTGGATAACCCAGAGTGGTGGTGTGGAAAAGGAGATCGGTGTGCGTGTCGGTCGCGCGCTGGGCGTATTTACGTCTTTTGATAAGATGTGGGCCAGCAAGAAGATGCAAGTGCAGTCTAAGATGCGGATTTACAACACTTTCGTGCTTCCCCACTTTCTGTATGGCTGCGAAACATGGGCCCCTACTAAAACACAACTCGATTGGAGGTTGCCCACTCTAAACCCTAAACTGCCTTCGTCGCATTCTGGGTGTGCGCCTGGTCGACCGGCACAGATTAACTTATATTCGTCAGGCGTGCGACACTGAGCCAATTGAGAGCCTTGTGGCAAAGCGATCAATGCAGTGGCTAGGCCATGTGATGCGCATGCCGGCTTCTCGTCTTCCTCGTACGACTTTTGACTGCACAATGGATGTGGCTCGGCAGCAAGGCCGGCCTCCAGCCTCCTCCCGACACTATTTTCTTAAGCTACTGATTCAGCAGCTAGGCGAAACTAGTGGCACTCGTTCTGTTTGGAAGACTTTTTCGGACACGGCGTTTGAGCGTGCTCAGGATAGGGTCGGGTGGAGAGCCGTGGTGTACGGTCCGGCTGCCCCTCAGGCGCCGGCCCCTCCACCACGGCGGTCAAGTAGATTGGCAAGCGCCACTTGACCCCCTATCCCCTAGAAGCAGTTAGGACCTATTTTGGAGGCGTCGCACAATAGCTCTCCTTTTTGCTCTGGGACTACACGTTGGCAGGCAGCCGGCTGGTGGCTACCGCCCCTCACAAGTAATTGTTATGGCCAGAACTGGACTTGGGTCTAGGCGGTGGTACTAGGACTAGAGGTAGTCTTTGCTGGAAAGCCGATGTAACTGTAACATGGCTGGTTCAGCTGTGGGACCCACAGACCAAGCGCCAGCTGCACATTGGCTGCTTCGACTTCGAGGAGGGCGCAGCACGGGCATATGACTTCGCAGCAGTGCAGGCGCGTGGACCAGGTGTTAAGCGCAACTTCCCGGGCGAGGACATCAGCGAGCTGCCTTGATGTACCAATGCGCAGCATTATCAGAAGCCTCTGCTGCATAACCTTGCTCTTAGTCCTGTCCTAACAGGAGCGGGGCACACAGGACGTCCAGGGAGTGCGCCTTGCCAAGTTGGGACACCGCCGCAGGTGCCTCACCAAGGGACTTGACAGCGAGGGGTCGATCGATAGAAAGGGGCGATTACTGGACAAGTGATAGCATTTTGAGTGTTGACCTAGGCAGTTTGGACATCTTGCGCAACAATCAAAATGCTATCAATAAGCCTAGCCTCGTGGGAGCCTGCCCCCTTATGTAGTGTGTGGGGGGGGGGGGGGGGGGGACGCATGCGCGTTCGCGCCACACGCCGACTTCGAGTGGGGAGCACGCCGCTGGCACATGGTGCAGCATGCGACAGTACAAACTGGGGGGGGGGGCACGCGATCGTCACGCTGTGTGCTGAATTTCGTGAACTTTGTGCCAATCAACTGCCAGGCTGTACAACTGCTGGCTGTAGATCTGCCTCCCTCCTACACAGTACAGCATGCCCCACTTGCGATGAGCCATCAGCTGATGATGATGATGATGATTACAGCTAGTATTAAGTGTTTTGAGGCGTAAGGTATGGACGCACCGATCCCCAGGGCACTCGTTCCTTACAAGCGAAAATTTTCCTCGACACCCGATGATGCGAAAGCCTGACCTGTAAAAGCAGTATCAGAGAGGTGATGGGCAGGTGATGGGCGCCCCCAGCAGGCGCACATGTCTGTCACAGGCACCCTCCTTTGCTCGTCACGGTGGCTGGAGCGGCAGCTGCCGAAGATGGGGCAGAGGAGGCTGTGCATTCGACGGGTGTGGCTCGGACGAAGTCCTGGCGCGCGTGCTGGCAGTTGTGGCGTGACGCAGGCGGTGGGGCTGGGCTGGGTCGCCGGGGCGGGCGCACACACACTCACACACACACACACGGGCAGGCTACAAGAAGAAGCCCCTGCTGCCGACGTGCACCAGTGACTATCAGCACGCAGGATGTTTGAGGGTGCAAAGGAGGAGCCTCACGGTTCACACACATTGCTGATCTTCTCAAGTAAACAGATGGGTTTCTTTGACCGCCCCGATTCCTGCTCTTAAACTGGGTCCACATAATGCAAACGCATGCAAAGTTCCTGGCTGGGAACCCTGCCGTCTGGCGGGCGCAAAATCGACCCTGGTCCGGGCCATGGTCCGAACCAGTGACGTTCGAAGGCTTTACATGAGGCGGCCTCTATTATCTCCTGTCTCACGTCGTCTGCCGCTACCAGTTCGTTGCAGGCCGGCATCTCAATCATTCCGTCGCCACCTGTCCGTTTGCTTCGTTTCCGGTGAGTGGCATGTGTCTCTGTCTGCACAGGCTGCGCAAACAAGGCTCCATCGCGATGGAGCGATCGCTGCCACCCCGTCGATAATGCCTGGATACATGCTTGCAGTAAAGCGACCAGGGAGCCGGGGACATGGGAGAGGACTCGGTGAACATGGGTTTAATCCCCATGGGGAAGAAATCTGGAAGAAATCTGCGCACGCATGCGCAACATTTATCTACCCCAAAGCAAACTACCCCTCTCTCACGCCCATGCCCCCCACACACTACACACATACCTAACACCTCCCTCTCTCCACACACACACTCCCACGCAAACACCTCCCCGCCGCCGCCACCCGCACGACGCGCGCACACACACAAACACACCCACCCACCCACCCACCCCCACCCCCACCCCCACACACACACACATACACACAAACACACACATACACACACACGTGCTCTCCGCCGCGCCCGTTCTCCGTGCACACACTCACAATCGCTCCCGCGCACACACATCCCCTCTCCGCCGCCACCCGCACAATGCGACCACACACCACACAGCTCCCGCTCTCCGCCGGGCCCTCTCCGCGCACATACTCACACCTCCACAGACCACCCTCCGCCGCCGCCGCGTCCCGCGCACACACACCACACGCCTCTGCAGCTCCCTACATGCATGTTTGCTGTGCCATGCTTGCCTGCTCTATCATATATTCAAAGTCTTTTACCCCACATCTCGCCAGCTCTCCCACGCCTCCCCAGCTCCCAAAACTCAAAAGTAGAGGAAGAAACGTACACATGGACATGGGTTACTCACAGCCATGCCACGCACACACATGCCATGTCGCTCTAGCTCTAACGGCAAGAGGGGGCAGGTTCACCAACATCCAACCATGGTTACTTGCTGCTGCTGCCTACCGCGCACCTTCTGCCGACCCTACCACAGCCCCATCGTCTGCCCTACCAAAATCCCAACGCCTGATCCGCGCCATGGAATGCGGTCATAACGTCTGAGACGGTCGGGGTTGCGCCTCAGGCGGTGGTGGGCGCTTGAGGCGGTTAGTGTGGCGCCTGAGACGCCACACTAACGGTTTGGATAACGCCTCAGGCGGCGCCTGAGGCGATCAGGAGAGCGCCTGAGGCGCCACCTGATCCGCGCCATGGAATGGGACGCCTCAGGCACCACCTCAGGCGTTGTGAATGTGGAAGGGCTGATGTGCGCAAGTGAGTGCGGTCATAAAACCTGAGACGGGCTGGGGTGCGCCTCAGGCAGTGGTGGGCGCCTAACGCGGTTGGGGTGGCGCCTGAGGCGGTAGGGATGACGCCTGCGGCGGCGCCTGAGGCAATCAGGGGTTGAGACGACGCCTGAGGCACTCGGCGCCGCCTGATCCGGGCAAGTAGTTGCGCCACAGATTCTCTCGACCCGACGGGCCGCGGACCCGAGGCCTGTCGGGTCGAGACAATTCACGCAAGCGTGGCCGCGTCTGTGAGCCGGCGGCTGAGCGGCGTGGATCGAGTTTCGCATCTCGCCGCGAGACACAAGAGACCCCCAGACGCGACCAGCGTTTGCAGTCGATGCCAGATGTCGGGTTGGAGCCGGGTTTTATCTGAGGGCTTAGCGGAACCACTTATGTTGCCATGTCCTCTTCACATTCATTGACAGGTGCCTCGCAGAGCTGCGGCTTGCCCTGGACCTCAACAAGCCGATCATCCCGCTGTGGCACTCGGGGAGCTACCCGCCACCGAAGCTTGTGCTGCGGCTGTCTGTGAGTCATGGCTGAGTGATGCCAGGAATATGACCTACCATTCGCATAAGGCCACCCGCACTGAAGTCGGCCACACAAGTCGGACATTTCCGAAAACGCCCCAACGCCCCTCCCGCCCCGCCCCGCCCCCACCCGCGGCACCCAAGATGTGTGTTAGGATAATCGAAGTCTTTTAGGGCCGTCGCGGGGCTTGGGGAGGGGCGTGGGCGTGTGCGCTGGGGGAGGGGCGCATGGGCGCATGGAACTTTCCGGCCACCATGCGCGGCCGAAACTGCATGCGCAAACCATATTTCAGCGCCGCGAGCTTGCCACGTATACCATTTAAATTGCCTTTGACTGGCGAAGCGCGTGGTCTTGTCTGCGTCACGCCCATGGTGCGTGCACATTCCGAACTTTTGATCGATGGCGTCGCCGCCAGGAGACTCTCCCAGACCTCATTCCGCTGCCCAGAGCTTGTACAGTGTACCATTTAGTTTGTGTTTGAAGGGCGTCGCTTGCCGATGTCTGTGCGCGCGACCCGCCACGCCAGTTTGTGTGTTTTCGCGTGCAGCTCGGCACGGCGTCTGGTCGCGCGCACACGCAACGACATGCATTGCCCTTCGAACACAAACTAAATGGTACACTTTTCAAGCTCTGGGCAGCGGAATGAGGTCCGGGCATGCATCCTGGGCTGAGAACGACGTTTTTTATTTCGTTTTCCACGCAATGTCCGGCTTTGTGACACTTATGTGGCCAACTTGGGTGGGGGTGGCCATAACTAGCTTTCTCATGAAGGCTGTAGGCCCTGTCGGGACTGCAGGTCTTCTCAAGGCTGCGGGCCCTCTTTGGGCCGCAGGCCCTCTCGGCCGCAGGCAGGCACCGAGAGGGCCTACGGCCTCCTTTTAATATGGGGGCATGGGCGGCAGGGGGGGGGGGGCGGCTAGGGCGCGTAGCGGGATGTGAGCACCTTTTCGATATAAACCAGCTGTCACGTAGTAATTATTGTACCCAGGATGGGGACGGGAACGCCTAGGGGATTTATGGGCTGATTTGGTTCCCGCTGGGCCAGGGGGCGGGCCTACTAATTTCCCCTGCTGGTGCAGACAGATTTGAAGCTCAGCCTTGTGCTTTGAAGGTGCTTTGTTCTCGCTGATACACACCACACAATCAGCATGGCTAGTTAGGTCTGTCTCTTGTGTCGGGTGCATGCACCTGTCTCGAGTGCCTAATCGGTGCATGCACACCTGCACGCAGGGCATTCAAAGCACGCCCTCCTCGGGTCCCTTCAATGCAGCCAGCGACCTCGAGAGCCAGCCATGCTGGGGAGCTCCTCGCCCGCGCAGCCTGCGGGGACTTCGCATGTGGCGCCTGCTGAGCCCGTGCCTACGCCGCCGGCGGCTGCACCACCAGCCATGCTGGATGTTCCGGCCACATCCCAACTGGCATCCAAGTACCCAACAACAGCTGTGTTCTTTCGGGGTGTCATTCAGGGCACGAGTGCACGCGTCCAGGTCAGTTTCAGCTCGGCAATAAAACAACATGCGGTCTGCATATGATCCGTGTGTCTTATTAACTCACAATCCATGCATGCCTTGCAGGGATTGCTTCCAGGCTATATGCCGGCCCCATCCGTGCCCAAGCTACCAACCGTTGTCCATCCTGCTATGGGAGATTACCCCGGGCCGGCGTCCTGTGCCGGGTACCCAAACAAAGCCCGCATCGCTGGAAGAGCTGCATTCTTCTCTCCCGACAACAAGTACTATGCAGCTGGTCTTCCATTCTACCCAGACTGGCATTCGCAGGGGCTCGGCTTTGTCCTGTGCCGGGCAGGAGTGCCCATGGTTATCCACGCCGAAATCATTGTAGGGCCTGATCACTATTGTCACGACGACTTCTTCGTCGGCTTCTCTCCCGACAGTGCGTACCTTGCCACCATCCTCACGAGTTCTCGTCGATACGCAGAATTGTGCGTGGCGCATTGCGACAGCTTCCGAGGGCCACCTCCTGAAGGCCATCTTCCAAGCGAGAGCAGCTTCCGCTCATTTTTTGGCCGAACGCGGCCCCTCGCTGCCGCATGGCTCAACAACAAGCTCTTTGCTGTGTGCCTTGAGGTGGAGAGCGGAGGCATCGCCCTGCTGGTGGTCAATGCAGAGTTGAAGGCCGTGCAGGCGATGTGCGAGCTGCCCACGGTGTACCGTGTACCCTCGATCCTCGGGTCCTTGATGTGGGAGCCAGAGGGGTCGGGCTACAGCATGTGCTTGAGGTGTGAGGGGGAAGGAAAGTATGGCCCCGAAATTGTGCCTGTGCACTTCGGCTGAATGGGATGGACAGTCACTTTTGGGAGTTGAGCATCCTTGTGGTTTGCTGCTCACGCTGTGTCAATGACTCTCCCTTTTTTTTGACAGTAGCTGGCCTGGACCCCAGAGCGGTCGAATACGTGAACAGAGCATGGGACGGGCAACAGCAGATGTGAGACTGTATATTTCATCGTTTTTTGTTCCGAGAGATCCCTCTGTGCTTTCGGTTTGTTGGTCGGTCTGTCCGACGTTTTCAGTGTCCCCCTCTTGAAGGCGGTGCATTGCTTCTTCAATCTAGCGTCATTCCGCCTACGGCAAAATTAAGGCTCAAATCAGGGCTTCGGTAATACAAATTTTATTGGTTTGAAAGGGTTTCCCGCGTGGGCGCAGAGTTAATTTAATGCGGCTCGGGGTGCAGCCGCAGAGGTGCAGCTCTACGCCTCTGCGGCTGCGCCAAGTCCAAGCTGTGTTTACGCAGCTCAATTTGCAGTTTACAGTCAGGAGTACGCACCTTCCGGGCGTGGGATTGACGGAGCTGCCTAACAAGGCTAATTACCAAAACGGAGCTCAGCTTTTCCCATATACAGCGATCAAGATTTGGCGCGAAGCCAAGAACTGGCGTTGAGGAATGCACTATGCACCGGCCGCGGTGGCTGACAAGAATAGGATCGCCATAGAAGGTTCCTTTTTCCCAAACTTCACAATTTCGCGCCTTGGAGATGTGACAGGCCGAGCTAGGCCGGTCACAAAATAGCTCCATCTCCTGAGGAAACTCACATATTAAGAGAGTTTTCTCCTCGAGGTAGAGGATTGAAGCCCATGCTGTGCCCCTGCTTCCAAGTGGAAGCATGGATATATCATATAGCGATATCATCTGACGCCGGGAAGTCACCGTTTACCGTATGTTGGAACCAATCTGTTGCGTAAACGGGGGTCTGGGGGCGCAGCCGATGGCCGGGCGGTAACAATCCATTATTTTAAATCCATTGAAGAAGCACTGCGGCGAAGCCCCCAATTCACGTCACACGGGGTCACACAAGCGTTTGCTGCCGCTGCGGTAGGGGACCTAGGGGTGCGCCCACGCTCTTTACAGAGTTGGGGTTCCCTACCACCAACAGCCAGCCAGCTCAGTAAGGTGCTCGGGCCATACGCGCCGAGCACGGTCTTATACGCCTTAAGCATTTGCGTTTGCGCCCTTGCTTGCTGACAGCAGCAGTGGGCAGCCCCGCTGGCGCGGGACTGCCAGCCCAGACGACGGGGCAGCGGGGGCTACACACGCTAGAGTGGAGCGTACAAGGGTGGCACTCTATTTGGGAGGTGTCACTGACTGTAACATCCATCATCATCCTCGTGTGTGCACCGTTGACTGGGCTCGCCCCAGCCATGAAAACTTTGTGCGCTACCAGCGCCCACTGTCCCTCTCGATTGCAATTTGGCGAACAAGCAGAAGCCTTGTGAATTTCGAGCTTAAGCTCTGGTGAATAGCACGGGCAAGTGTTGTACCTCTGTGGGAGTTGGAATCGCTGCACTGAATGCACTGAAGTTCAATGAGTCAAATCTCCAGCTGCTGCAGCTATGGCGACAGCTCTGACTGACAAATGAGGGAAATTCTTTGTTACAACATCAACACCGCGCCTCCACCTAGTGCTTGCGCGCCCCTGCAGCAGTGACGATCGGCACGCATGATGATGCAGGGGGGCCTGTTGCTGACACGATTGCCGATCTGAGCGAGACAAGACGATGGAATTTTGTGTTTACAGTCTTGTCTAGCACCCATGCATGGCTGTATGGGCGCCAGGGGTGGGTGGGTGGTTCAGACCCTGGATACGGGAGCGCGAACGCGTGCGGCCCCGCCAGTTGGGTGTTTGGCAGGGCAGGCTTCGATTTCGCCCTTGCCTCTCCATACGCTCGTCTCTCTCGCAGGAGCGGCGCGCAGGCGGGCGGGGCTCGCCTGCCGCTGCCGCCCCTGCCACGCAGCCCGACTATACTGAAGTCGGGCCGTTGGTGGGTGTCTCGCGGGATGCGTTTCTCACTTCCTCTCATGTCTGGTGGGTGCCGATCCCCAGTCCGCAGTCCCAACGTCGGCGGGCCTCAGGTCCTGGGTTGACGGGCGACAACTACGCTACGGCGCCCCCCGCACGGGTCGGTACGGGCGCCAGGGCCCCCGGATGCAAAGGCCGTCCTTGGTCGTGACGTTGGGCAAGGCCTGCGGAAGACGAGGAGCCTCTTACATGCCGTACTCGTCAGCGCCGCCGGCCATGCCCGCAGCGGCCCCTGCCTTCTCCGGGATCTCCGTCACGACGACGTCTGCGAGCAGGAAAGTCTTGGCGACGGACACCGAGTTCTCGAGGGTGCAGCGCACCACCTGTGGGCAGAGGGGCGGGCGGGGGGTAGTGGTGTGCGGGAGGGATGAGCGGCAGGCAGGGGCGGGGAGGGGAGGGGGCACAGCGAAGTCTTGGCGACAGACACTGAGTTCTCGAGCGTGCAGCACACCACCTGTGGGCAGAGGGGCGGAGGGAGGCGGGGGGGTCGGGAGGGTTAAGAGGCAGGCAGGCAGGGGCGGGGAGGGGAGGGGGCACAGCAAAGTCTTGGCGACAGACCGAGTTCTCGAGCGTGCAGCGCACCACCTGTGGGCATCCAGGGTGTGGGTGTAGGGGTGCGGGAGGGGTGAGGCAGGGAGGGGGGTGAAGGGGGATCGGGAGGGGTGAGACAGGGAGGGGCGGGGCGGTGGAGGGGATGGGAGGGGTGTAGGAACGTCTTGGCGACAGACACCGAGTTCTTGAGGGTGAAGCGCACCACCTGTGGACAGAAGGGCTGGGGGTGAGTGAGGGGTGAGGCAGGGAGGGGCGGGGAGCTGAGGGGCGCATGGGCGTCTTGGTGACAGATCTGTCTAGAGATGGCGTTGTCGAGCGCGAGGGGCAGAGGGAGGGGGGCGGGGCAGAGACAGGGGCAGAGGCAGGGGCGGGGCAGAGGCAGGGGCAGAGACGCCGATGAGACCCCCCCCTGAGACTTGCCTTGGTGGGGTCAAGGATGCCGACCTCGAGACAAAACGCAGCGCCCCAACTGTTCGGACCTCCCCCCCTCCCCCATCAGAACTGCCTTGGTGGGTCGAGGATGCCAATCTCCTGAGCGTGCAGCACACCAGCTGTCCGACCAACTGCTTGCCCAACTGCTTGCCCAACTGTTTGCCAACCGTTTGCGCATGCGCCTTGGTGGGGTGGAGGATGACAATTCCCCCCCACCAAACACACAAGAAATAAACAAATCCGTCCGCCCATGGGACCCCCCATCAGACTTGCCTTGGTGGGGTCAATGATGCCGATCTCCCGACAAAATGCAGCGCATCAACTGTCCGCCCCTCTCACACACATAATACTTACCTCGGTGGGGTCAAGGATGCCAGTCTCCTGAGCGTGCAGCACACCAACTGCTTGCCCAACTGCTAGGGTCAAGGATGCCGACCTCGAGACAAAACGCAGCGCCCCAACTGTTCGGACCTCCCCCCCTCCCCAATCAGAACTGCCTTGGTGGGTCGAGGATGCCACTCCTGAGCGTGCAGCACACCAGCTGTCCGACCAACTGCTTGCCCAACTGCTTGCCCAACTGCTTGCCAACTGTTTGCGCATGCGCCTTGGTGGGGTGGAGGATGCCAATCTCCAACAGCCCCCACCCCAGAAAAAATAAATAAAAATCATTCCATTCCCCCTGCCGCTCCCCCATGGGACTTGCCTTGGTGGGGTCAAGGATGCCGATCTCCATGAGGTCGCCGTACGTGTCGTCGGCCGCGTTGTATCCGTAGTTGGGGATCTCCTTGGCCTTCTCGAGCACCTGTGAGGAGAGTGTGCGTGGTGTGTGTGTGTGTGTGTGTGTGTGCGTGCACGCGCGTGTGTGAGTGTGTGTGTGTGCGCACGTGCGTGTGTGCGTGTGTCGTCAGCCGCGGTGTATCCGTAGTTGGGGATCTCCGTGGCCTTCTCGAGCACATGTGAGGAGAGTATGCGTGGTGTGTATGTGCGCGCGTGTGTGTGTGTGCACGCGCGTGTGTGTGTGTGTGTGTGTGCGCAAGTGTATGTGCGTGTGCGTGTGTGTCGTCAGCGGCGGTGTACCCGTAGTTGGGGATGAGCACCTGCGAAGAGAGCGACAGGAGGACACACGCGCGTGTTTGAAAGGAGGACACGCAATGCCGGCATCCTTGCATGCCTGATAGGACATAAAGCACAGCAACAGGGCCCTCCTTCCGAGGGGCGCTCGCACGCTAGGCAGCGCCATATTCTGCCCACCTTGTGCATCACACCTGCAAACGTGACGGCCGCGTTGCGACGCAATCAGGCAGATCGGGCTCTCTGCCTACACCCATCTACCTAATCCCTCGATGACACCCCCCTGGCCTAAACCACGAACCCCAACAGGCGCCCGCCCACCTCCTGCATCACACCCGCAAAGTTGACGCCCGTGTTGGACGCAATCAGGCGGATCGGATACGCTCCCTGCCCACACCCTCCGTCTCCAGCCCCTCCAACCCTCACCCTCCCCGCAGTGACCACGAATCCCAACAGGCGCCCGCCCACCTTCTGCGGCACGACCACGCCGTTGACGCCCACGTTGGACGCAATCAGGCGGATTGGGTGCTTTCCTTGTCTACAACCTCACTGCCCTCCTCCCCTGAACCCTGCCTGCCTAAACCAATAATCCCAACAGGCGCCCGCCCACCTTCTGCATCACAACCGCGCCGTTCACGCCCGCGTTCGACGCAATCAGGCGGATCGGGTACGCGAGTGCCTTGCGGATGATGTCGGCGCCGAGCTTCTGCTCGTCGTTGGGCAGCGTCGCCTTGATCGCGTCAACCTACGTTTTTTGTGGTTAGTTGGGGTTTAGTATTCAGGGTTTAGGACTTAGAGTTTGGGCAAGGGGTTACGAGGTGCAGCGTGCATCCTCCACCAATCACGACGCCCTCCTCGGCAGCCGCCTTGGTCGCCCATCTCCCTCACCACAAACGCGTCCCCCAATGTTTTCTCATCCACAGACAACACACCCCTCGACCTTCAATCAACCAACCAAAAACACACCTTGGCAGCAAGCTTCAGCAGCGTGCATCCTCCACCAATCACGACGCCCTCCTCGACCGCCGCCTTGGTCGCGTTAAGTGCGTCCTCCACGCGCAGCTTCTTCTCCTTAAGCTCAGTCTCAGTTTGTGCGCCAATCTGGATGAGTGCGCGCGAGGGTGTTGCGTGTGAGCTTCTCGGCATTCGCACACACGCATGCACGCAAATGCACACGCGCATGTCTGCATGCACGCACGCAAGCACGCGCAAGTGACACACGCGCACCGGTGGTCTCATGAAGGAAACCAAGAATGTCATTTTGCCCCCGCACCAGTGGTGTTATAAGGGAAACCAAGTCTGCCATATTTGCCCCCGGCGACATGCCGAGTTCCCGTGCATGAGGCATTGTGTTTGAGGGTAAGTGTGGAAATTGTCAAATTCCACGCTTTTTGAGCGAAATTCCCACGATTCGCCCCAATTTCCCGGTTTGCCCCCGCAGACCCGCTGCGGGTCTGCGGGGGCTGCGGGGGCGCCAATGGCACCACTGACGCGCACGTACAAACACGCACACAGACGCACACACACCTGGATGATGGCGACGCCGCCTGAGAGGCGCGCAATCCGCTCGTTGAGCTTCTCGCGCTCGTACTCCTGCGGTTGCGATCGCATGGGTGAGACGGTGAGCGCATGAGAGAACGAGAGAAGAGAAGAGAGAGCACCAGAGAGGGAGAGAGAGGGGGGGAGAGAGATGAGACGAGTAGGGAGAGACATAACGAGAGAGAAAGATAGTTTCCCTCCTTAATAGCACCTGCTTGGTTGCTAGGCTCGGTCGCGGGGCCGAGACACACACGCATCTCCCACGCATCTGCTCAGATCCCAACGAGGTTGCGGATCTGCTTCACGCGCACTGAAATCATGCATGGCACGCCGCTGATAGCACGTGAGACAGAGAGAGGGAGAGAAGAGAGAGATGCTCCCACGCACCTGCTCAGTCGCCGACACGAGATTGCGGATCTGCTTCACGAGCGCTAAAAGCATGCATGGTACACCGCTGATACCACGTGAGATAGAGCGAGAGAGGGAGAGAGGGAGAGATATAGAGAGAATAATGAGAGACAACGAGAAAGAAAAGCTCCCACGCACCTGCTCAGTCGCCGCGACGAGGTTGCGGATCTGCTTCACGCGCGCGGCCACCTCGCGCTCGGTCGAGCCGTTGCCTACAATCGTGCACGACTCCTTGGTCACAATGACCTGTGCGCGTGTGTGCGTGCGTGTGTGTCAAGGAGAGGCTGGGAGTGAAGGTAAGGGGGGGGGGGAGCTGCGTGCGCGCGTGAGGCACGGTGGGAGGAGCGTTGCCCACAATCATGCACGACTCCTTCGTCACGACGACCAGCGTGTGCGTGTGTGTGTGTGTGTGTGTGTGATGCAGTTTTGGGGGCGTGTTAGCAGGCTTGTGGCGCGGAACCAGTCCCGCAGGTCCGCTTAAGGGCAATCAGGGTTGATCTCGTCACGCGAAAGTGTGAAAATCGCGATGCTCAATCTCCACACGCATACGCTTCGCGCGACCGTGTGACGCGGGGGACACGTCAAACAACGATCCTGTGCGACGCACGTACCAGCGCCTGCCGCGCCTGATGCACCACCGACACACACACACACACACACGCATACACACCTTGGCGCACATGCCAAGCACGCTCTCGTCAGCCTTCTCGAGAGTGACGCCCAACTCGTCCTTGACCATCTGTCCGCCGGTCAGGATGCCGATATCCTCCAGGTATGAGCTCTTGCGCTCGCCAAAGCCGGGCGCCTTGACGGCAACCACCTGTGTGTGTGTGTGTGTGTGTGTGCGTGTGGAGACCAATGTCCTCGAGGTATGAGCTCTTTCACTCGCCAAAGCCGGGCGCCTTGACGGCAACCACCTGTCATACAGTGTGCGTTCGAGTCAGTGTGAGGGCGCGCACTCGCCCCGTGGCTGCACACTGAAGGGGCAACAACCACAACGTGTGAGTGTGGGTGTTATGAGCTCTTGCACTCGCCAAAGTCGGGCGCGTTGACGGCGACCACCTGTGCGTGGTGGTGGTGGTGTGTGTGCACTGTGTAGCGTAGTGTGTACGTGCATGCGTGTGTGCGTGTGCGCGTGTACGTGCGGATGCCGATGTCCTCCAGGTATGTTCTCCAGGTAGGAGCTATTGCGCTCGCCAGAGCCGGGAGCCTTGACGGCGACCACCCGTCATACAGTGTGCGTTCGAGTCGGTGTGAGGGCGCGCACTCGCTCCTTGGTGGCACACTGTAGGGGCGACAACCACGCCTCCTTGCCCCCCCCCCCCCCCCCACGGATCACACTCTGTCTCCCTGCCTGTCTTTATGTCTGTCTCTCTTGCTCCCTGCCCGTCTGTATCTGTCATCTCTTTCCCCTGCACCTTCAACATGCCGTGCAGCTTGTTGACGACCAGCCGACCCCCCTCCCCCCCGATCAAATTCTCTCTGCCTGTCTCTCTTTATGTCATCCTGTTTGTCCCTGTTTCTCTCTTGTCTCTGCCTGCCTGCCTCTCTCTCTCTCTGCCCCCCCCCCCGCACCTTCAACGTGCCGCGCAGCTTGTTGACGACCAGCGTCGCGAGCGCCTCCTGCTCCACATCCTCAGCCATGAGCAGCAGCGGGTAGTTGCCCTTGATCGCCGACTCAAGGATAGTGATGATCTCGCGCGCGGTAGAGATCTTCTTGTCCACCAGCAGGATGCGGCAGTTGTCGTACCTGCGAGTACACGCGTGTCCAAGTCAGCCCCACCACATTCCCAACACCTCAGGCGGCGCCTTCACTTGCGCGGATCAGGCGTCGCCTCAGGAACACCCCCAATCGCCTCAGGCGCTGCCTTAGGCGTCACCCAGTCTGCCTTAGGCGCAACCCCGACCGCCTCAGGCTCAACCCCGACCGCCTTAGGCGCCCACCGCCGCCTGAGGCGCACCCTCGACCGCCTCAGGCGTTATGACCGCCATCACTTGCGCGCCTCTGGAGTTCAGATTTTGGTTGGGCAGTCATGCGCGTGAGCTTGCGCCGTGTGTGCGCCAAAAGTGACGCCCGGCAACGCGATGCAAAGTCTGCTGCCGCCGCCGTCGCGTAGACCAGCATCACCGACAGCCCTGCTACTTCACCGCGCGCGACCCAAGACCCACCATGCGCATGAGCACATAGGTGTCAAAGGGCAGTCATGCGCGCAAGCTTACGCTTTGTGTGTGCCACAAGAGACGCCCAACACGACACGCTGCAAAGTCCACGGTCGCCGTCACCGTCGCCGAGACCACGATCACCGAAAGCCCTGCTACTTCACCGCGCGCGACCCAATACCCACTCGGCCACCATTTGCGCGTCTGGTGTGTGCCATCCGAGGCGCTCATCAGCAGTCTGCAAACAATCCCTCATCCACCAACACCCACGACTCACTCGGCCACCATGCCCTCGGGGTCGGGTACACAGATTGTAAAATCCATCGTCGTCACAACTTCATTGCGCGCGACCCGAAACTCACTCGGCCATCATGCGCTCGGGGTCGGTCACAAAGTAGTAGGGCGCGTGGTAGGACGAGTAGTAGGGCGAGTAGTAGCCGCGGTCAAACTGCATGCCCTCAACAACCACCGCCACAACCACCGCTACAACAGCCACAACCACCACAACCACGACAACAACTCACTCTGCCACCATGCGCTCCGGGTCGGTCACAAAGTAGGGCGAGTAGTAGCCGCGGTCGAACTGCATGCCCTCAACGAAGAAGAGGCTGTCCTCGGCGGTCTTGGACTCCTCCATCGTAACGACGCCCTGGCGGCCAACCTGAGAGAAAAGAGAGAGAAAGTGAGTGAGATTGTGTGGGGGAGAGGGAAAGAGAGGTCTTGGACTCCTCCATCGTCACGACGCCCTGCCTGAGAGACAAGAGAGAGAGTGAGGGATAGAGTGGGTGTGAAATTGTGTGGGAAATTGTGTGGGATATGGTGGGGGGGAGAGGGAGAGGTCTTGGACTCCTCCATCGTTACGACGCCCTGGCGGCCAACCTGGGAGAGAGAGAGAGTGAAAGTGAGTTTGTGTGGGAGATTGTGGTGGGGAAAGGGAAAGAAGGGGATCCTCCATCATCACGACGCCCTGGCGGCCAACCTGGGAGAAAGAGAGAAAGTGAGATTGTGTGGCAAATAGTGTGGGGGGCAGGGAGAGAGCGGTCTTGGACTCCTCCATCGTAACGACGCCCTGGCGGCCAACCTGTTTAAAGAAGAGTGTGTGCGTGTGCGTTAGAGAGAGGAAGAAGATGTAGAGAGAGGAGAGAGGGATAGGGGGAGAGGGAGAAGAAGAGAGAGAGAAGGGGGGAGAGGGAGGAAGAGAGGAGAGAGAGAGGGGAGAGGGGGGGAGAGAAAGAGAAAGAGGAACACAAGGAGGGCGAGAGAGAGGAGAGAGTTGCTCTGTTCGTAACGACGCCCAAGACCAATGGCAGCCTGCAGCCACACCAGCGCTTGCGCTCCGCGGGTGCACAGCCACGGCAGCCAACACCATCCATCCAGGGATGCAGGAAGTGCGTTAGAGCCGATACTCTTCGGGCGGACCAACCAGCCAAAAGGCATCCTCCCGAGGCAGAGGCAGCAACAAAACCAATCCTCCTGCATTTTTTCCGGGGGCTGCGCCCCGACCCTGCTGAGCCCCCCCAGAAGCGACTGAGCGGAGGGCAGGGCCTGCCCAGACCTCTGACCGCACAAGCAGAACCCCCACCCCCACCCCCTTCGCCGATTTCGCGTCCGCCTGGTCAGTCAAGGGCTCGAACGTTCGTCCGCCCCCGGCCAGTTCCTATGTCACTGCATCCAACGCCAACCGCACCGACGCACCTTGGCCATCGCGTCGGAGATGAGCTTGCCAATCTCGCTGTTGCCGCCGGCAGACACAGACGCGACGTTGCACAGGTCCTGGTCAGACTGTGTGCAGTGCAGCCGTGGGGAGGGTCCATTTAATAGAGGGCAGGGAGAGCGGGTGTCCATTGAGAAGGCACACCACACAGCAGCACAAACAGCGGGACCCCGCGGAGCTTCGTCCCAATGATTCCCTGATGGATAGATTTCACATTCTCATATCGATTGAACAGTGGGTCGTCCCAGCATGCACCTTGACCTCAGTCGAGAGCTTCTTGAGCTCCTTGACGAGCTCAGCCACGGTCTTGTCCATGCCGCGGATGAGCTGCACCGGGTTGGTGCCAGCGGCCACGATCTTCATGCCCTGTGGTTGGCGGTGCGGGCGGGACGCGCGCGAGTTTGTGTGTGTTGTGTGTTTGTGAGAGAGAGACATGGTGTGCATGTGGGCGGGCGTGCCGAGGGTCGATACAGGGCCGGCGAGTAGCAGGCTGGCTGACTGGGTGCAAGCGCTACTGCCACACGCGCCACGTGGATGCTAGCCAGAATGAACACGCTACCGCGGCTTCGCATGCCCGCGCGTCTTCACGGCACCCACGCCCAGCCGACATGCACACGCGTTCACATGTGCAGCGCGCACACCTCGGCGATGAAGGCCGCGGACAGCACGCACGCGGTGGTGGTACCGTCGCCAGCGGTGTCGTTGGTCTTGGAAGCGGCCTGGCGCACGAGCTTGGCGCCAATGTTCTCAACCGGGTCCTCCAGCTCCACCTGGTGGCAGGCGGGCATGCACGGGCGTGTCGGTGGGGAATAGTTTGGGCATGCATGCACGTGCGCGATCAGCATGCACGCCCGCCCTCGCCCCGGCGTCTCGTATGGTCTTGCCGCTTGAACACGGGCATGCATCAGATGCAGCGATGCAGTGCACACGCTCATGGCATGCATGCATGGGCTTTGCATGCAGCTCCCCAGGGCTTTGCATGCATGCTCCCCACACACCTCCCTGGCGATGGTCACGCCGTCGTTCACGATCTTGGGGGAGCCGTACTTGGACTCAAGCACCACGTTGCGACCCTGTATGCGGGCGCATGCGGGTTAGGCGTGCAAGCGGGGGCGCACGCCAGGGAGGTGTGTGGTGTGCTCTTATCCCGCCGCCATGCGATCGCCATGCAACCAACCCCGTCCAGCCCCCCTAATGCGACGCGGCATGGCGTCGTTATGATGGGCGCGAGCGCATGCAGCTCACCTTGGGGCCGATGGTCACGCCGACGACGGTAGCGAGCTTATCCGCGCCAGCCTGCATCTTCTTCAGCGCCTCCATGTTCTTGTTGAAGTGGAGCTCCTTGGCGGCACGCACCACAACGACATTCTTCCTACACGGTTGACGACACACAGGGAGCACCGGGGATGAGACGTTGACATGCTGCGCTGGTGTGCTCGACCTGCATGGTTGCTTCCAGACAAAACGCCAATGCGGGGCTGCTGCGCGTCGCGCAGCATCCATCTGCATGCAAGCGCATTGGTACGCCACATGCACGCGTAATTGGCTGGCGCGATGGAGCTGCGCAGGCGCACCTGGAGGAGGACGCGCCAATGGGCTTGGCGCCCTGGACGGACGACCTGCACGGCACAGCACGCATGGGCACGTCAGCGCCTGAGCATGGGGGCTACACACCAAGTTACACCGACCCTGGGAGGGGCACAGGCGCAGGGGCACACGCGCGCCATGGGAGGGAGGGACTGCATGCCGAATCGACCTTGAGAGAGACTGCATCTTGGCGAGCGGGTGGACTGGGTCGGAGTCCTGTGCTCGTGGGGTTCGCTATCAAAGCACGAAAAGAGCTGAGGCTGTGCTCTCACCAGGGAAGAGCCACACACCCACACCTTGGGCCCTGACTCACTCTTGCGCCCGCTGCCATCGCCCTTGGCACCAGGCACGATGCTTAGGTCTCCTAGCGATGCCTCCGCCATGTGCGACGCTTTGGCGATGCTGCTTGCACTCGCAAGCATGGCGCAGGCTGGTGAGGAGGGGAAGTTGTGCACGCGCGGCGCCCTGCCCACTCACGCCCACCCACGACGCAGGGGACATGACCCGCAATGGTTATGTAGGTGTGGAACTATCAGCATGACACAGCAGCGCCAAGTGAGTGGTGGTGCCGATGTGACTCGCTAGCTGGTGCCCGGCCCCTGCGTTGGTCAGCACACAAGCGCACACTCTCGCACACACACACACACACACACACACACAGCCACATCCCCCCCGCCTGCGCAGCAAGTTGACAACCGAGCAGCGCGCCGCCTTCTTCCAGCTTTCGTACGACCAAGCTGCTTCCAGCTGCTCGTACGCAAGCCAGCTGCTCCACTCCAAGGCCACCAACGGTCCGCTCATGTTCTGGAGCGCTGCTATCGGCAAGGTGGGTGCGATCAAATCCTCGGTTTGGGGCACGAACGACCTGCAGCTGCAGGCACGACCGACCTGCAGGCCTTGCTCACTGCCGCTGCCGTGGGCTGGTCCCTGTGATTTCAGGTGCGCCAGCCTTGCCTGCTGCACACTGACCGGTGCTGGTGCTGCCTTACTCATTGCGGCACCCACAGCTGCAGGCGCTGCTCACTGTCGCTGCTACGGCTGCCCCAACCCACCGCTCTGATGCCCCTCGCTAACAGGTCTGGGACGATGGCTGCACGATTTTCCTGGACGGCGTGACCCTGCCTTCTGACCAGCCACCGTCCGGCTCTCCGCCTCCCGACACTCCACCTCCGCCGGAGATCGAGCGCGGCCCTGTCTACATCAACGAAGAGGACCTGGTCAGGTTCAGGTGAGCAGTGGGTGATGAGCCGGGAGGCTATTGTTACTGACTGTAACATCCATCATCATCATCATCATTGTTGCTGCTGCTGCTGCTGCTGCTTAGGAGCATGAGACGGGAGGTTTATGCTTGCTGCTTCCAAGCCTCGCCCGGTGTGGGTCACCTGCACGTTTACCGCTATTGCTCTGATGTCACGCTGCCACCCTGATGTCACGCTGCCACCCTGATGTCACGCTGCCACCCTGAGTCCCACTCCGCCGCTTTGCTTCATACTCCCTGCAGGCGCGGCGACCAGCGCTCTGCGTGCGCGCAGGAGGCGGCCAAGACGTGGCTGCCAGCGTGGACCACCGTCGCGATCAACCCTACGAGGTACATGGACAGGACCAAGGACAAGTATGTTCAGCAGATTATCAAGGAGACGGCCGACCAGCTCGAGCGATCCACCTGCAGCGCCTCAGGACAACACCCCTGCCATTCGTGCTTGCGGTTGTGGCTAATCAAAGCGATCTGCATGCACACGTGTGACAACCACAATGTGACTGGGCACAGCGACCCCATAACTTCAGTAGAGCGAGCGAACTGACATTTGGGGCAGGTTATCAGTGACACCTATTTAACACGCGCATCCGTGTTTGAGCCTGGGTGTCAGATGTCGGACAGCAGCGATATCACTTTCAGGCAAACCGACTACATCTTACATGGCCATTATCGGGGCGCCACGCACAAGCAGGGGAGGGGGGACGTCAGCGCTTTCTCTTGTGATTGCAGTGAGGAAGATGGACAGGGTGCGGGCTAAGGCACACACATAGGGAAGAACGGCCATGGCGCCAGGCTGGGTACCGCCCAGCACTCGTGTGCTCTGGGCGCTTGCTGACTTCTTATGTTTGGGCCGAGGCTTCTGAATATGATTCACATTGGTCAGTCACGGCAGCTCGCTGATGGCCTCTCCTGGGAAGTTCTGCTTGGCGTGTGGTCCGCGCGCCTGCACAGCCGCACGGTCGAACGCCCGCGCTGCGTCCTCCTCAGTCGAAGTACCCAATGTGCTGGCTGCGCTTGGCCTGCGGGTCATACATCATTACGCGCAATGAAGAGCTGGCCTTGTGCCAGTGGACACCGAGGTAACGTGAGCTGCTGCGCTGCTTCCGCTCCTCACCCTTGCCCACAGGTGGCTCGCTGATCGCCTCGCCCGGGAAATTGCGCTCAACACGTGGTCCGCGCGCCTACACAGCCGCACGGTCGAACGCCTGCGCTGCGTCCTCCTCGGAGTTGAAGCAGCCAATGTGCAGCTGGCGCTTGGTCATTGGGTCCCACAGCCGTGCCTGCCACGAAGAGCTGGCCTTGCTCCAGCAGACGCCGACGTAGCGTGAGCTGCTGCCCCTGCGCTTGCGCCCCACGCCCGAATCGGGCGGCGCCCCCCTGGAATTGTGGAGGGAGGTGCATTGAGCGGTCAGGGGTGTCGCATCTTGGATGCGACAGCAGAAAAGCATGCATGCGTGCGTGTGCACATGTGGTGGGCAGTGCTGCATGCGTGCATGCGGGGGCGGGAACTGCGTGCGAACTGCAGGCGGCGTGCTGGTCTGCTCCCACGCAAGCGGCCAGTCAATGAGCTATTGCCAACTACTCAGGGGTGGATTTTCAACTCACCCCTCTAGCTCCGCGTCCTGTGCTCGTACGTCAGCAGCAACGGCGCTCAGCAGCTCCAGCCCAAGCGCCTGGCGATGCGGCAGGTGGTTGTGAGGTGAATAGACAGTCACATTACTGCACCAACAATCTCAAATGCGAGGGGTGGGGCCACGAGTGAGCAGCACATACAAGTGGGGGCCGCGCAGCCTGAGCATGGCACACCACGCTGCTGCAGCAGATGGCACGCTACAGTCACAACGCACTGGCCCACTCGCGTCACACGAAGCCAGAGAGTAGACACCCATGACCTCTGCACGATCCAGCTCGGCAGTCGCGGCGTCCATCGCGTCGGTGAGCCTGCTGCTAGCGTGCTTCACCACCGCATCGAGCAGCTTGCTGGACGTCTCGCAGCCTGCGATGAGCCGGGCGAGCTGCCAAGCTGCTCCCGCGGGCATGCACAGCACGCAGCCCCCCTCACTCGACGCCATCTGTGCACGAGGGAGAGGGGGGAGGGCAGCGCGTGCACGGATCAGGCGCTTGTGCATGCTATGAGACTGCGCGGCAGCGTGCCAGCCCATGCGTGTGCGCGCTGTGCATGGCATGCAGGCGTGTGCATGGCATGGCGCATGGAGCACACCCTCTCTTCTGCTGCCACCAGTGCCCCCCTCCTCACCCTATCTCGGAGTCGCCCAATCGAGTCCGCTGTCTCGGTGCCTCCCCAGCCACGCGGTGCAGAGCGGCGAGCAGCGGGGTCTTGACCACGACCAGCAACAGTTGACCAGCCAAGTGGCAGGCAGTGGTGGTCAAAACACACGCGATGCGATGCAGGAGGGCGGCCGGTGGGCGCGGTGGGGAATGGGGCGATATGGCAAGGCGAGAGTGGGTGGGTAACTAGCCCGTAACTCCACACACCCATTCCCGCAACCCGCAACTCAGGCACCCTTCCCAGTAACCTCCAGTAAACCCCCGCAACTCCAGTAACTCGATCGGCAAGCCAAAACGGCGGCGGTCGACCGTAGGTGTGGGGCTGAAGAAAGAGTCTGATCTCCCCCCTTGACCCTCCCTGACCCTTCCGGAGACCAAATTGGTCTGATGCAGGCACGCTGTGGTCATCTTCGGGCGCTGCGGGGGCCTGGAGGGCGCCGATTCGCACTTTCAGCAGCGTTTCACACTTTTCTGAGTTACGGGTCGAGTTACTGGGTTCTAGATACGGCTCTCCCGTATCTCCCGTATCAGTTACGGCCGGGGTTTAGTTACGGGAGTTGCATTTACGGGCCCCACCATGAAGGCGAGGGTTTGGGGTGGACGCGCGGCTCTTCCTCCCAGCAACAACAACAAGAGGGTCCCAGCCCATTGTAAATATGACCGAGACTGCTGGCATTCATATTCTGTCTCTGCACTTTAATTATGCAACATCTGCACCACCAGCCCGTACCGCCTGCGTTTACACGCCAACGGTGCAGGCAGGAGGAGAGGAGGGGGCGTGCGGCAGTTTTTCCTTGGCCAACAAGTCACTGACGGTAAGATGCAGGAGGGCGGCCGCTGGTCGCGAGGGTTGAGGGCATTTGGGGCGTGGGTGTGGGAGGAGGCTCAAGGGGTTTGGGTTGGGCGGCTCTTTTTGGCTCCTTCCTTGCAAAAACTGGGACTGCTGGCATGTCATGGCTCTGAAGTGCATCTGGAGCACCTGCCCGTGCCCCCCCCCCCCTCCCGCCCTAGCAACGAGTGCAGGCAGGCGGAGAGCACTCTGCAAACGACCCCCCAATCCTGCGTCATCCTGTGACCATCCTGTGGCCATCCTGGTGCATATCATGGGATCCTGAGCCATCACACACTCGTCTCGATCTGAATTGGTCATCCCACTAGGGGTTGTGGGATTACAGCGGATTTGAGCGCCGCGCAGCTTCCCCGCCGCCCCGCGGCGATTCAGGCGTTGTCTAGGGGTATTGTGCGACGCCTTTGGCTGGTCAAAACACGGAACGGCCGTACTGGAAGAGCGTCGTCCCACACCCATTTTTCGCACATCCTGGGCAAATCTTGGCATCCCAGACCGATATCCTGATACTTTGAACGTCCTAGACCGTCAAACAGGATGGCGCCGGATTGTCGCGTCGCGCTGCTTCCCTGCCACCCCACGGCTTTCAGGCGTTGTTCAGGGGTATTGTGCGACATCGTTGACTGGTCAAAACATGGAGCGAACAAGCAGCAGTGTTTGCGTCTCGGATGAATCCCAGCCACATCCTGGGCATCCTGGTGCAGGTGTCTGTAGGATGCCAGGATTTGTGACAGGATGCCTAGGACACCCAGGATTTGTTGCAGGACGCCAGGATGCCCTCTCCAACCTCACAACACCCAGAACGCCTGCTCAGCTTCCTTATAATGAGGGCCGTCTATAGCGGCCAGCAGATGGCCAGAATGACCCCCAGACCAGGCTCGGCTTAGATGACCGCCACCCCAATATTCAAGCATTTTTTTAGTATTGATTGTTTTCGAGGCTCACGGCTCTCACGGCTCGCGGTCTGGTGAAGAAGATAACAACTTTGTGCGGCAGCCCTAGCCCTACCACAGCCCCAACGTCCGATGCGCGCAAGTCAAGGTGGTCACTGTCGATGTACAGGGGGCGCTGGCAGAGACAAGGGACAGGGACAGGGACGCGCCACGATCAGAGTTTACAGAGGGGAAGGGGAGAGAGGCATGTGCTGCTGAGGGGGGTTGCATAGCAGCCCTCAGGCTTGCATGCAGGCTGCAGCATAGCAGTGCCTAGGACAGGAGCCAGACTGCAAGGGACAGACCTACTCACCTGGCAGAGACAAGGGACAGGGACAGGGACACGCCACGATCAGGGTGGCGTGTGCTGCCCAGCCCGTCTGCCAGGGAGGGGGAAAGTCCACACAGATAATAAACCTGGAGTAAGATTGATTTCAATCAGTAAGATTCAGATAAGATCTCAGTACGCAATCTCTAAGAGCAGCAAAGTGCGTGTGTGTCAATCAGGTAGCCGTGCCAAACACTAGTAGCAACAGGCAGTCAAGGTGTGAGCGCACGCTGTCACTACAGCTCAACAGTCACAACGCCTGAGGCTGTCGGGGTGCGCCTCAAGCGGTGGTGGGCGCCTGAGGTGGCGCCTGAAGCGTCGCCTCAGGTGGTCGAGGGTGCGCCCGAGGCGGTTTCGGCGCCGCGTGGTCCGCGCAAGTGAAGGCGCCACTGCATGAAGCGTATCTCCCTTGGGGGAGAGGGAAAGCCCTTGGGGGGGTCCTCGGGGGTGTGGGAAATGTAGAGGCGCGGGCGGGGCTCATGTTGACCATTTCCCAAGTGCAATCCAGTGCTCTAGTGCAAGCTCCGAGCGGCCGGGAGCGTTGCCCCCAGACCCCCGCCACCCGGTTTGCCGTAGTCCGGGCGACTAAGCGTGAGTGCGTACGGACCTTGGCGCCGCCGCCCACAGCAATGTTTCCTCGCGGAGTAACACGCCGGTGGGGGCAGACCAAGTGCTTTATCCCCCCGGTGGATGGGTGAGTGGCTTATAGCCGAAGGCGTCTGGCGTAATCGCAAACCGCACCTGAAAACAAATGATGTGAAGACGATACGTCTTTACACGATAAGTGGCGATCAGCCACACGGGCCGTGCCTTGGGTGTCACAAGGCCGCCAAATGCATCAGTTAAAGGGTTGGGCCCCTGCTATATCGTACGACGTCATTACCATAAGTAGGCTAGTGCAGGTGATGGCGCACACGAGTTGCGTGTTACGCGAGTTGCGTGTTACGGCTACTGCTCCGCGGCGTTCTCCTCTTGCCCCCCCCCCCCTGCCCCCTGCTGGAAGGGAGCGCCATATATTTTTACATGTGGTGGTCGTCGTCGAAAGCATAACACAACGGGAGCGCCCACCCCGAGTAAAAACACAAGGCCCAAACAGCAACAGCCAGCAAGGCTTTCACGCACAGCCTCCCGTTGTGACAAACTGCCAAGAAAGACTACTCACACGGTCTGAGAGTCAAAAGCGGGATACGAGCCGATGTCCACACTCGACACGCCCCTAACTCACTCCCACCACACCTCCCTCTCAAAGACCCCCATATATGACCCCCATATATGTGGTGCATATCTCTCTCTCTCTCTCTCGTAAGTCCGCACTTTCCTATTTGCACAAGTCACATGTACAAATCGCCCTCAGAAGGCGCACTCGGACACGTCATTCTCTAGCACCACTGAGAGCTCCATAGCAGTGGTGCCGTTTTGCGTCACGAGTGCGCGTCGCACTTTCTTCGCCACACATCCCATGTCGTCGTCGTTTGCATTACACAACGGGAGCGCCTAGACCCTGAGTAAAAACACAAGACCCCCAAAAGCTACAGCCAGCGAGGCGATCACACACAGCCCCCCAGCACAGTCCCCCGTCGTGACGAACCGCAAAGAAATACTACCCACACGGTTCTGAGAGCCAGGTGCGGGGGTGTGAGCCCATGTCCACACTCGACAATCACTGAGGCGGCACGCCCCTAACTCGTTCCCACCTCAACTCCTCCGCCACCCCCGGGGCCCCACGCGGCCCGGGATGCCTCAGCACCATCCCTCTCCCTCTCCCTGACAAAAGTAGCATTGCCCCCCGCTGGAGGGTTGCATCGCGTAAGCGGATCCTGCAAAGGGGCAAAACGAGAGCCAGAAAAAGTCAGGGACCCTCAAAGCCAAAACACCCTGGTCCGCAAGGAAACCCCGGGGAGTACACACATATAGTTAGGCTCCCCCACACACAAAAGCACTGGACATGGTTGGATACTCGCATAGCCCGCCAATGTTGACAAGCCACATGCGGCTTGGAAAGTCAGAAACAGGCCAGCAGCGAAAGCTGGGGCCTCAATAGTCAGTCAGGGTTTCAGCTCGCAGGCGCGGGCACAAGCAGGCCGTCAACAAACAGGCGGGCCCGGCGGAACTGGGCATTCTGCCCAGCTGCGCGGACCGCCTCGTACGCCGGCCACAGCGCCTTGTGCTACGCCCGCTCGCGGTCGTTTAGCGCCTCGAAGATGGAGGAGCCCGAGCTCTTCAGGCCACAGCGGGAGCGGACCACCGCGTCAGCCACGTCGGCCGAGCCGACCGTGAAGAGAATGCGAGCAGCTCCGCCGGTGCCGTCGGGGCGCGCGCCGAGGAAGTTGGCGTCCACCAGCTGGTCAAGGGAGCTCGGCCCGAGGCCATCAGCCCACTTGCCCGGCAGGGACTGGAGAACACTGTGCACCACGGCCATGGCCGAGCCGGCACTGGCCACGGCGGTGACGTGCAGGATGAAGGTGCGCCGGTCGCGCTGGGAGGCCGCCAGGGACCGCCAGCGGCACTGCCTGGGCGGCGCGGCCAGCGGCGCGGCCGGCGGTGAGTCCCCTCCCTTGGGGGCAGGTGAGGCAGCCGCGGCGTAGGAGCGCTTGGCTCTCCCACCCTTGGCTCTCCCAACCGGAGCGCTTGGCTCTCCCACCCGACAGGTCGTCATGGGATGTGTGGCGAGGAGTGTTCATACAATGGGCACTTGAAATCATACAGCGTGCCCCACATTTTATCGATTCAACAGTGTGAAGATAAGTGTCACATTTCGATTCAACAGTGGGCGATTCTACTCGTTGAATGTTGAATCGTCCCCCCCCCCAGCGTTCGACCAAGTCCTCACAGTAAATCTCCCGCCACGCCCCCGCGGCCTGAGCGTCTATAAACACCCCACGGCCAGATTATTGCGTTGGCGCAGGCGCAAGCGCTGTATTTGCGGAGCGCTAACTGTGTGGGGCGCACCGCGCGCTGAGCCCTCCGCACGCTCACGCTCACTCCCGTGCGCTGCAGCATGGGTACTACTACCCTGTGAGCTGCTGCTGCCACACACAGCGCCAGAAGGCCTATTACGCACGCGTGCTCAAACCACCCTCACAGCCATGTCCCAGCTGCTGCTGCTGCTGCTGTCCCCAGATGCAGTGAATGCTAGGCAGGAATCACTGTGAACCCCCCTGCAGCAGTGGCAGGTGGGGGCTTTGTGCTCACGAGCGTGCATGCATGGGGGCGCATGGGGCGCATGCATGCGAGCATGCGCCCCCATGCACGCTCATTGCGCTGCGCTCCTTGCTCCGCGCGCTGACCAACCCTGCTCCTCTCCCACCCCAGACACTTGCAAGCGTGGCTGCCAGGTAGCTGCGGCGCCGCGCGCGCTGCGTGCGGCTGCGGCCGCACTGTTAGCTGAGGCCGTCCATTCGGCTTTCCCTTGCTCTCCCCACCCTTTCACCCATCCACGCCCGCCGCCTGTGCTTCGCGCAGTGCACGCTGCGCGACCCTGTTCCTCTCCCAGCCCAGGCACTGGAGCATGGATGCCGGGCAGGTGCGTGTGTGCGGCTGCCGCCGCACTGCTCTAGCTAGGGCTGCCCACTCGGTTCCCTTCCCCCCCCCACCCTCCAGCCCATCCAAGGCCACCGCCGCCTGCTCCGCGCAGCGTGCGCTGCCCACCCCTGCCCCTCTCCCACCTTCGACACCTTCGACACCTACACCATAGATGTAGGCGGGCGCGTGAGTGCGGCTGCGCTCCGCCGCCTGCGCTCCACGCAGCGCGCGCTGCCCACCCCTAGTCCTCTCCCACCCCAGGCACGTGGAGCATGGATGCCGGGCAGCTGCGGCACCACGCGTGCTGCCTGCGGGTGCCACCGCACTGCTAGCTGGGTCTGCCCACTTGGCTCTCCCCCCCCCACCCCTGCCCATCCACGCACGCCGCCTTCGCTCCTGCAGCGCGCGCTGTCCACCCTTGCTTCTCCCACCCCAGGCACCCGGAGCATGGATGCCGGCTAACTGCAGCACCGAGCGTGCTGTGCACAGCCGCATGGTGTTTGGGGGTACTCGCTGACGGCAGGGTGGCAGTGCGCGCTGCGATCCTGTGCAGGCGCGACGCTCGTGTGTGTGCGGCAGATGGCAGCGAGGTGGCACTACACGCTGCGATCAAGTGCGCGCGGCAGACGGCGGGGCGGCAGTGCACGCTGTGATCTTTTGCGTTCACGATGCTCGCGTGTGCGTGGCAGATGGCGGCAGGGCCCCAGTGCGCGCTGCGATCGTGTGCGTGAGTGACACTCGTGTGCGTTGCAGATGGCGGCAGCAGTGCGCGCTGCGATCAAGTGCGGCCGCGACGCTCGTGTGTGCACGGCAGATGGCGGCGGGACACGATGCGATCCAGTGCGGTCGCGTCGCTCGCGTTTGGGCAGCGGAGCGGCAGCGGCGACGCGGTCTTCTCCACCACGCGCGTGCGGTCATCGCCAACCACGCGGGGGGGGGAGGGGGGGGGCAGCGGGGCAGCAGCGGGGGGGAGAGGGGGGGTGGGGCGCGCGGTCTTCTCCGACGCGCGTGCGCGATGTGCAGCTGCCCGCACTCGCACTCGCAGCCGGCGACGGCGGCAGGAGCAGCTGCAGCAGCGGAGCAGCGGCGGCGGCGCGATCTTCTCCACCATGCGCGCGCGGTCATCGCCAGCCACACGACAACGCGCAGGCGGCGCACGCTGTGCTGTGCGGTCGCTGTGCGGTCGATCGGTCGCTTTGCGGTCGCCACGCTGGCGTCACGCGGGCGCGACATGCATCTGCTGCGAGAGCGCAGCTGCTCGCGCTCGCACTACCGGGCGGCGGCGACGGCAGGGCGGCACACCGTGTGCGTGGTCTTATCCGACGCGCGTGCACGACGTGCAGCTGCGATCAAGTGCGGACTCGGCCCTTGTGTGTGTGCGGCAGATGGCAGCAGGGCGGCGGCGTGCGCCGCGACCGAGAGCGGTCGTGGCGCTTGCGTGTGCGCGGCGGATGGTGGCACGTCGGCAGTGCGCGCTGTGACCGGTACGGACGCTGCCCTCATGTGTGTGTGTGCGGCAGATGGCGGCAGGGCGGCGGCGTGCACCGCGACCGAGTGCAGCTGCAACGCTTGCGTGTGCGCGGCGGAGGGCGGCAGGGCGGCGGTGTCCGCTGCGACCGAGTGCGCCGCGACCGAGTGCGGTCGCGGCGCTTTCGTGCGTGTGGCGGATTGCAGCACGGCGGCGGTGTGCGCTGCGATCGTGTGCGACCACGGCGTTGCGTGTGCGCAGCACATGGCGGTCGAGCGCTGTGATGTTCGGCGATGCGGTAGTGGTGTGTGTGCGTTTGGTCGAAGCGAGGTGATCCTACTGTAGTACAGTGGCCTGTTATGTATCAAAGCACCGCCACGACCGGGCCAGTTGTGATGACTCTGATGCACTGCCAGTGCTCCTGGGCTCTTAGACTTCTGGGGTCAATGGGAGAGGGCGGTCGATGATGGGCGTGTGCACTGCGGCCCCACCTCTGCATCTGCCATCTGTCGCACTCAAACATCTGTCACTCTCGAAACACAGTCTACATCCTTGGGCGCCGGCAGGTCATCACAACAACCGGACACCTCTGATGACCGTGATTCATTGATCACTTGCTGGGGTCCATGGGAGAGGAGAGCGGTTGTTAATGGTATACCTCACTCATGGCTCCGCCTCTACATCTGCCCTAGCTAGAGATGTCAAACTGACAAACCAGTTCTACTTCCTCGGGCTTCGGCGAGTCACCACAGCAACCGGACCCCTCTGATGACCGTGATGCACTGCTCGTGTGCTTTGCTGACTTGCTGGGATTGATGGGAGAGAGCGGTCCTTGACGGGCATGACCTCTCCTCTACATCGGCTTGAACGCATGACCGGGGTCTTCTAGCAGTGCACCAACAACCTGACCCCAAACTTTAGGCATTCTGATCAAGCACCTGACCTACATATGGCTATGCCATGTCTTGTCCAAAGTTTCAGGCCAATCTGAGGAAGTCGCCTAGCCCCTCCTCCCTTCGTGACCACGTGACCGGGGGCTACCCAGCACATGTAGCCACTACCCCACCCCTCATTTTTGGCATTCTCAGCATGCACCTGACCTATATATGGGCATGCAATGACATGTGCAAAGTTTCAGGCCTATCAGACGAGGTCACTCAGATCACCCTCCCTTGAGAGCAGGCCTCTTGGGTGGGCTTTGATTGAACGTGCGACCAGGGCTACCCAGCAGATGCAGACACTGCATCACCCCTCATTCCAGGAATTCTGAGCATGCACCTGAATTACATACGGCCCTGCCAGGTCATGTACAAAATTTCAGGCCGATCAAAGGAGTTTTTGGGGTGGGGGGCTTCAACGCTCGACTGGGGGCTACCCAGCACATACAGCCATACCCGACCCCAGGTTTCAGGCATTCTGAGAATGCACGTGACCTGCAGTGCACCTAACACGGCCGCCCTGCCACCATCTGCCGCACACACACGAGGGCCGCGTCCGCACTCGGTCGCATCGCGCACTGCCGACGTGCCACCATTTGCCGCGCACACGCGAGTGACGCGACCGCACTTGATCGCAGTGCACACCGCCACGCTCCCGCCATCTCTGCCGCGCACACGTGCGCATCGCAATCGTGCACAATCACAGTGCACACCGCCGCTGTGCCGCCATCTGCCACGTACACGTGAGCGTCGCGGCCACACTTGATCGCACATGATCACAGCGTACAACGTCGCTCTGCCGCCATCTGCCACGCACACGCGAGCGACGCGAACGCACTCGATCGCAGCTCGTTCTGCCGCCGTGCCGCCATCTGCCGCACACACGTGGGCGTCGCGGACGCACTCGATCGCAGTGCAGAGCGCTGCTCTGCCGCCGTGTGCTGCCGTTTGCCGAGCACACGTGGGCGCCGCACCGCACTTGAATGCAGCGTGTGCTGCCGCCATCTGCTGCGCTGACGCAAGCGTCGCGACCGCACTCGGTCGCAGCGCGCACTGCCGCCGTGCCGCCATCTGCTGCGCACACGCGGGCGCCGCGGCCGCACTCGATCGCAGCGCACGCCGCCGACCTGCCGCCATCCGCCGCGCACACGTGAGCGTCGCGGCCGCACTCGATCGCAGAGCACACTGTCGCCGTGCCGCCATCTGCCGCGCACACGTGAGCGTCACAGCCGTACACGAATGCAGGACAGACCGCCGACCTGCCGCCATCTGCCGCGCACACGCGAGCGTCGCGGCCGCACTCGATCGCAGAGCACACTGCCGCCGTGCCGCCATCTGCCGCGCACACGCGATGACGCGGCCGCACTCGATCGCAGTGCGTCCCGCCGCCGTGCCGCCATCTGCCGCGCACACGTGAACATCGCGGCCGCACTTGATCGCAGCGCACACTGCCGACCTGCCGCCATCCGCCGCGCACACGTGAGCGTCGCGGCCACACTCGATCGCAGCGCACACTGTCGCCGTGCCGCCATCTGCTGCGCACACGCGGGCGTTGCGGCCGCACTCGATCGCAGCGCACACCGCCGACCTGCCGCCATCCGCCGCGCACACGTGAGCGTCGCGGCCGCACTCGATCGCAGAGCACACTGTCGCCGTGCCGCCATCTGCCGCGCACACGTGAGCGTCACAGCCGTACACGAACGCAGGACAGACCGCCGACCTGCCGCCATCTGCCGCGCACACGCGAGCGTCGCGGCCGCACTCGATCGCAGAGCACACTGCCGCCGTGCCGCCATCTGCCGCGCACGCGCGATGACGCGGCCGCACTCGATCGCAGTGCGTCCCGCCGCCGTGCCGCCATCTGCCGCGCACACGTGAGCGTCGCGGCCACACTTGATCGCAGCGCACACTGCCGACCTGCCGCCATCCGCCGCGCACACGTGAGCGTCGCGGCCACACTCGATCGCAGCGCGCACTGTCGCCGTGCCGCCATCTGCTGCGCACACGTGAGCGTCGCAGCCGCACATGACCGCAGTGCAGACCGCCGCTCTGCCGCTGTCTGCAGCGCACACGCGAGCGTCGCGGCCGCACTCGATCGCAGCGCGCACTGCCGCCGTGCCGCCATCTGCAGCGCACACACAAGCTTCGCGGCCGCACTCGATCGTAGCGCGCACCGCCGGCCTGCCCCATCTGCTGCGCACACATGAGCGTCGCGGCCGCACTCGATCGCTGCGCGCACTGCTGCCCCGCCGCCATCTGCCGTGCACACGCGGCCGTCATGACCGCAGACAATCGCAGCGCGCGCCGCTGCTGTGCCGTCATCGGCAGCGCACTCGTGTGTGTGTGTTGTGCGTTGTGCAATCACACGTCTGGCAAGCCGTGCGCTTCTGTGTGTGGGTCGTGTGCACTGTGTGCGCGGGCATCGCATTGCGTTGTGCGCGTGCGTGCACACGCGCGTGCGTGCACGTGTGTGAGTGTGTGTGTGTGTGTGTGTGCGTGTGTCGGGCAGCCTCAGCTACAGCAGTGTGGCCGCAGCCGCACGCAACGCGCTCGGCGCCGCAGCTACCTGGCAGCCACGCTTGCAGGTGTCTGAGGTGGGAGAGGAGCGTTGGTCAGCGCGTGGAGCAAGGAGCGCAGCGCAATGTACGTGCATGGGGGCGCCATGCGCCCCCATGCATGGTCGACACGCTCGTGAGCACACAGCCCCCACCTGCCACTGCTGCAGGGGGGTTCACAGTGATTCATGCCTAGCATTCACTGCATCTGGGGACAGCAGCAGCAGCAGCAGCAGCTGGGACATGGCTGTGAGGGTGGTTTGAGCACGCGTGCGTAATGGGCCTTCTGGCGCTGTGTGGCAGCAGCAGCTCACAGGGTAGTAGTACCCATGCTGCAGCGCACGGGAGTGAGCGTGAGCGTGCGGAGGGCTCAGCGCGCGGTGCGCCCCACACAGTCAGCGCTCCGCGAATACAGCGCTTGCGCCTGCGCCAACGCAATAATCTGGCCGGGGGGTGTTTATAGACGCTCAGGCCGCGGGGGCGTGGCGGGAGATTGACCGTGAGGACTTAGTCGAACGCTGTGTGGGGGGGGGACGATTCAACATTCAACCAGTAGAATCGCCCACTGTTGAATCGAAATGTGACACTTCTCTTCACACTGTTGACTCGATAAAATGTGGGGCACCCTGACTCCCTTGAAATCTTGTTGAAACATCGCAGCACCATAGCCCTCCCAGGCCCTCAGAAGGCGATTAACTGGAGGGTGTCGTGCACTGACGCCTTCTGCCGCGAGCACAACTCAGCGCATGTGACAAAGCCCGTGGCCTCTTGAAGGTTGGGTGACTGCGAGTCGCGCGTGCTGTCCTCATGAAAGGGTCGAATTCGGCTGCGATCGCCGACGCCAGCATGAGGCGTTGCCCGACGTAAAAGCTGGGTCCATCTGCGACATCCGAGGATGTTGACGAGGAGAGCTTCGCGAAGCTGATGGAGACGAAACAGGGTGAGAGAATTGCGCTGCTCGATCGTGCCTGGGCGAGGCAGCCTGGGCCGCGACCTCCATGTGCTGCATGCAAGCGTATGACAGCTGCCATGCTGCCCCTGCCCCCATGCGCAGGGCCCTGGTCTCTTGACTGCAAAGTCCTTCAAGCATGGTCCCAGGGGACCAGCTGGCCTGCAGGTGCGGGGACCACGAGTGCATGCAGTGCCGGGGGATCCTTGCATGGTAGCCATGCGTACCATTGTGACCATGCGCTGGGCTTCCACCCGGGGCCGGTGACCATGTGGGGTGGGGTGGACCCGCAGACCGGGTGGTGGTGTGTGTGTGTGGTGAAACGGATCCTTGCATGGGGACCATGCGCATCATGCATGTGCGTGCGGGGCGTGCTGCTCGTGCACCACTGAACCTCCCCTTGGATACGCACCCTGCATGACTGACAGCCCATGCTGCCCCCTTCCCCCTCCCCACAAGACCTGGTGTCTCTGCAGGACTGCAATGTCAACAGCAGGGACCCGTTTTGACAAGGTGCGGGGACAGGGATGAGTGCATGCAGTGCACGGGTGACCCTGCATGTGCGTTCGGGGGTACCCCACTGGTGGAGGCTGAGGGCACCGCAGATCGGGGGCGGTGTGTTTGTGTCTGCGTAGCGCGCGAGGCACCATGCACTATGCGCGGGACCTGAGCTCGTTTTATGCTGCTCCCCTCAGGGCCCAAGGCTAACAAGAACCTTCGCTGGGTCGCGTCCGCTTTGCGGGAGCATCAGACAAGGGCGAGAGGGGGGCGTCGACAGGCGCGCGAAACGTTACTACAGGCGCTGACGGCGTTGGCCACGAGGACTTCGGCGTTTTACGACTCGGAGTTGGGCGCGGGGGCGTTGACTTTCGACGAAATCCTGGGGATTCAGGATGCGTAGGATTTGAACGAAGTAAATCCTGCTGGCGGTCGTCGCAATCCTAAAACCCCTGAAAACAGCATCCTGACGATCCTGGCCCAAATCTTGGCAATCTTGGCAATCCCATATGCTCCCAAGATATCGCCAAGATGGCCAGGATTTGAGCTAGGATGGCTGGGCTTGACCCCGGGATTGCGCGACGCGTTTGCAGAGTGGAGGAGATGGGTAGTTTACCCTGACTGTAACATCCATCATCATCAGTGGGTGCGTCCTCCCGCGCCCCACCGCCACAGACCCGCCCCACCGCCACCACCACTGCTGCCCACCGCTGCCGCTGACCAACACGCCGCGACGTCCGAGCATGATCGCAGCCCCTCCTCGTCTGCTGCCGCTCTAGGCATTACCAACGGAGGGGGTGCGCGGCCATCGCGGCCATATGAACCAGTTTGGGCCAGTGTGGGCACACTGAGTAGCTACCGTAGTACCGCTGTGCCTGGCCGATTAAATAATATCGAGGGCGTGCCAGCAAGGTCGATTCCTAAAAAAGATTGCCGAAAAAGGGAAAAACGCCAGAAGTGACGTCAAAACGGGAAAAACGCGGCAAGGCACCCAAATTCGAAGAATGTCCTGCTTTATAAAAGTGGCGGCAAGGCAAAGCCGTGACGGATGAGCTTGGTGTTTCCTCTTTTGGGGTGTGAACGGCGGGTGTGGACATCTGCAAATGCAGTTTTGAGGCCGAGGCACACCCTATCATCAGCAGCAGGAGGGAGCTGCACGCGCTCGTCGGTAAGATGATGAAGGCCCTGGTGTCGTCGTCGGCGCGGAAGCTGCAGGTGGGAGCCTGGCGCAGAGGAAGGCGCATGGGCTGTGTGCATGGTGCCACCCAGGTGGCATGGGCTGGACTGTGAACACGCTCACACGTGTGCCAGCGGCAGAGCACAGAGCATGCGGGCATGCGTAGAGCGGGCGTGGGCGTATCAAAACACCTGATCGTCAATCGAGATGGCCCGTCGGGAGCCTCACTTGTCAGGTCCCCAGCGATGGGGGATGGGGAGGCGGACTGGCATCGCATGCCTAGGCATGCGGCCATCAACGGGGGCCCCGCGCAGTGTGTTCGCATCCTCTCTCTCGCAGGAGTTCCCTGCTGTCGCCATCGCCGGCGTGCGAAGCTTCATCGCGGTGCCAAGGCCCTCCTGCACAGATGACGTCAACCCGCTGAAGGTGGTAAGTACTGCTGGGGCGGGCCAGGGGTGCAAAACTGGTCGACGATGCTAGGCGTGCACGGCGATGGCTCTGCGCACCCTCACGCGCCCCACAACAATGGACACATGCCGCAAGCCAAGGATGCGCCCAACACGATGGCGTCTTGGAACGCCAAGAAGGCGGAGACTGCCGAGCTCATGACGCTGCTCGAGCGCTACAAGGCCGCTGGCGACGCCAAGCACGAGGCGGGGGTGCTGTTCGACCACCTGCTCGTCTCCATCGGCCACCTGCTCGTCTCCATCGACCGCCTGCTCGTCTCCCTCGACCACCTGCTCGTCTCCATCGACTGCAGCGTCTGCCAAGGACAACGGAAACGGCCTGCTCTGCCAGAAGTAGGCTCAGGCCGTAGGCACTTGACGAGTTGAATAATGAAGCACCTGCCAACGCTCTAATCTGCGTAGGGTTGTGGGTTGCAAGACGATCCTGCAGGGGGCACCCGTTCACACTTTCACCGTGCTCCGTTCCGGGTTTAAGGGGGATGGGGGGGGGATACAGTTACAGTTACAGTTACATCGGCTTTCCAGCAAAGACTACCTCTAGTCCTAGTACCACCGCCTAGACCCAAGTCCAGTTCTGGCCCTAACAATTACTTGTGAGGGGCGGTAGCCACCAGCCGGCTGCCTGCCAACGTGTAGTCCCAGAGCAAAAAGGAGAGCTATTGTGCGACGCCTCCAAAATAGGTCCTAACTGCTTCTAGGGGATAGGGGGTCAAGTGGCGCTTGCCAATCTACTTGACCGCCGTGGTGGAGGGGCCGGCGCCTGAGGGGCAGCCGGACCGTACACCACGGCTCTCCACCCGACCCTATCCTGAGCACGCTCAAACGCCGTGTCCGAAAAAGTCTTCCAATCAGAACGAGTGCCACTAGTTTCGCCTAGCTGCTGAATCAGTAGCTTAAGAAAATAGTGTCGGGAGGAGGCTGGAGGCCGGCCTTGCTGCCGAGCCACATCCATTGTGCAGTCAAAAGTCGTACGAGGAAGACGAGAAGCCGGCATGCGCATCACATGGCCTAGCCACTGCATTGATCGCTTTGCCACAAGCTCTCAATTGGCTCAGTGTCGCACGCCTGCCGAATATAAGTTAATCTGTGCCGGTCGACCAGGCGCACACCCAGAATGCGACGAAGGCAGTTAGAGTGGGCAACCTCCAATCGAGTCAGTTGTGTTTTAGTAGGGGCCCATGTTTCGCAGCCGTACAGAAAGTGGGGCAGCACGAAAGTGTTGTAAACCCGCATCTTAGACTGCACTTGCATCTTCTTGCTGGCCCAAATCTTATCAAAAGACGCAAACACGCCCAGCGCGCGACCGACACGCACACCGATCTCCTTTTCCACACCACCACTCTGGGTTATCCAACTCCCTAGATACTTAAATGCAGAGGCGGTCTTCACTTCACCACCAGTCAGCGCAAACGTGGGCAGATCCGCGACAAAATCTGCTGGCAAAATCATCACTTCTGTCTTGGCGGCGTTGATTTGCATGCCAAAGCTAGAGGACACTTTGTCAAGGATTTTCAGCATAGGGGGGGGGATGAAAGGTTCAAACCAACTGCTCACTTACTTTCCCAACTGGGCCTCCCCCCTCCCCCCCCTATCCACACCCGCGCCTTATCTGCTGAAGCTGAAACCTGACGGACAGCTTTGTGAAATCGTTACCATTCCATCGTCCTATTTGGGAGGCTATGCAATCCAACCCTACTGCTGAATCTGGCCTCAGAGGGCAACCACATGCCCCGATGCATCCTCACACACCAAAACCCCTTGCACACCCTCCCGACTCATGGAACACGTGAATGGCCATGGAATTGAACATCCCTGTCACTATACGCATCCAAGGCCTGCTTTCCCAGCTCAAGCGGAGGTCTGCAGAGCACCCAGGCTTTCAGGGGTGTGAATCGCCTTGTGTGGACCCCCGCATGCACCCACACTCTTGTACTGGGGTTGTGTGGGATCTGGGGGGATCTATGTACTCCTCTTGACAAGAGGAGCCCAACGCACCAACTCCCGTGTCGATGTAAACAAGAGTTTATAGGAAACTGCCAAGACCCCCCCCTCCAGTTGACTGAAATAACGGCTGCATCCGGCTGAGGACAGCAGTCACTGCCTTGCTTTGATGAGCTTGCAAGCTCATCACAATTGTGCGCACGGTCAGAACAGCGATCAAGGCAACGCTGCCCAACGACGACCAGAAGGTCGGCGCCGACATCATCCGCAAGGCGCTCGCGTACCCGATCCGCCTGATTGCATCGAACGCGGGCGTGAACGGCGCGGTCGTGATGCAGAAGGTGGGCGGGTGCCTGTTGGGATTCTTGGTCATGGCGGGGAGCGTGAGGGCAGTGGGGGAGTAGGCAGAGAGCGTACCCGATCCGCCTGACTGTGACTAACGCGGGCGTGTACGGAGCGGACGTGATGCAGAAGGTGGGAAGGCGCCTTTTGGGATTCTTGGTCAAGGTGGGGAGGGTCAGGGAGGGATAAGGCAGGAGGGGTTCAGGGAGGGTGGAGGCAGAGAGCGTACACGATCAGCCTGATTGCGTTGAACACGGGCGTCAGCGGTGCTGTCGTGATGCAGAAGATGGGCGGGCGCCTGTTGAGATTCTTGGTTGAGGCAGGGAGGGATTGGGCAGGGAGGGGTTATGCCCGGCCTGCCTGATTGCACCGCAATGCGGGTTCACCTGTGCGGGTGTGATGCAGAAGGTGGGCAGAATATGGCGCTGCCTAGCGTGCGAGCGCCCCTCGGAAGGAGGTCGCTGTTTTGCCGTGTTGTGTCCTATCCTAGGCATGCAAGGATGCCGGCATTGCGTGTCCTCCTTTCAAACACGCGCGTGTGTCCTCCTGTCGCTCTCTTCGCAGGTGCTTGAGAAGGCCAAGGGGGTCCCCAACTATGGGACCGCGCACGCACCGCGGCTGACGACACACACGCACACACACACACACTTGCGCACAACCAACCAACCAACCAAGCGTTACATGAGGCCGTCCGCATGCACCGGCAATGCCTGTACTACTAACAGCAATACACCCCGGCAATTGTTACGAAGTCTGACCCGTGCACTGGGATGTCTTTCGAATAGCGGGTGACCGACCAGCGCCTGAATCGAGTGGATAGTATCCTTGGTTTGGGGGGTCTGGGGGGGGCTGCCACTCTGGCCAACCAACTTCAACTAGGGTTGCCACTCTGGCCAACCAACTACAACTTGGGTTGCCACTCTGGCCAACCAACTTCAACTTCAATCGCAGCGTATCATCTCCCCATGGGCCGATTAATTCCATGGGCGATAGTCGGGGTTGTCCGTCGTGCAATGTAAACGTCGCCGCAACTACTAGATCCGTTCGGCCGCGGCCTACTAGACTGAGTTTTCGTTGGGCAGGCCATGAGGACGTCGGATCAGCTCCTTGGACCGATGAACTCGATGCGCGACGGACGAAGGCAGGCGGGCCTGGGATAGGGGCTCGGTAGACGGGAAAGGGGGGTTTGGAAGGGGCGTGGGAGGGGTCAGATGAGGCATCGGGGGGGGTCAGGTGAGGGTTCATCAGGGGTATCGGAGGAGACGTGGGAAGGATCAGGGGAGGCGTGGGAGGGATCAGGGGGGGCGTGGGGGGATCAAAGGAGGCGTGGGAGGGATCGGAGGAGGCGTGGGAGGCGAGGGGGGAGAGGGAGGGGGGTTGGGAGGGGTCGGAGGAGGCGTGGGAGGCTAGGGGGGAGTGCGCGTGCGCGTGTGCGCTCACGGATGGGGGGGGGGGGTGAGGAGGGATTGCCAGCCTGGATTGCCAGCATGGGGTCAGCGTGCGCGGGGGGGCTGGGGAGGTGCATGGGGCGGGGGTGCATGGGCCTGCATGGCGCGCACATGGGACGGCGAGCTCCATGTGGGGGTGAAAGCGTGGGTGGGTGGTCGACTGTGGGTGGGTGACGGTGGGGAAGAGTTGGACTGTGTAGTTTGGAGCGTGCCAGGGGGAGTGAAGGGTGCTGAAGGGGGGATCATGGCAAGGTGAGGTTCTCTGTGGTGCATGGTGTCGTGGCGCCGCAGTGGGTCGCGGCCAGGAATCTGCTCGGCGTCAGGCGGTGGCGGGGCGGTCCATGATGCGGTCGACAGTCTGCCGAGGAGCTGTTCGGCGCTGGCGAGGGCATGGGACTGGCTCTGCGACAGGATAAGGATTGGGACTGTGGAAGAGGTTGCTCGGCTCGCTGAGGCTGCCCCCTTCGGGCGGTGACGATGGTGGATAGTCCAGGGTGGGCCGCAGTACATAGGCGGCAGTCGACGGGGGGGGGCGGGGCGATGAGGGGGGATGGGCGACGGCGACTCACATGGGCCGACCGCCGTGACTCGCGACCGCCGTGACTCGCGACCGCGACCGCGGCCGCCCAGGGAGTGGGCCGCCCAGGGAGTGGGCCGCCCAGGGAGTGGGCCGCCCAGGGAGTGGGCCGCCCAGGGAGTGGGCCGCCCAGGGAGTGGGCCGCCCAGGGAGTGGGCCGCCCAGGGAGTGGGCCGCCCAGGGAGTGGGCCGCCCAGGGAGTGGGCAGCCCAGGGAGTGGGCCGCCCAGGGAGTGGGCCGCCCAGGGAGTGGGCCGCCCAGGGAGTGGGCCGCCCAGGGTGGGCCGCCCAGGGAGTGGGCCGCCCAGGGAGTGGGCCGCCCAGGGAGTGGGCCGCGCAGGGAGTGGGCCGCCCAGGGAGTGGGCCGCCCAGGGAGTGGGCCGCCCAGGGAGTGGGCCGCCCAGGGAGTGGGCCGCCCAGGGAGTGGGCCGCCCAGGGCGTGGGCCGCCCAGGGGTGGGCCGCCCAGGGAGTGGGCCGCCCAGGGAGTGGGCCGCCCAGGGAGTGGGCCGCCCAGGGAGTGGGCCGCCCAGGGAGTGGGCCGCCCAGGGAGTGGGCCGCCCAGGGAGTGGGCCGCCCAGGGAGTGGGCCGCCCAGGGAGTGGGCCGCCCAGGGAGTGGGCCGCCCAGGGAGTGGGCCGCCCAGGGAGTGGGCCCAGGGAGTGGGCCCAGGGAGTGGGCCGCCCAGGGAGTGGGCCGCCCAGGGAGTGGGCCGCCCAGGGAGTGGGCCGCCCAGGGAGTGGGCCGCCCAGGGAGTGGGCCGCCCAGGGAGTGGGCCGCCCAGGGAGTGGGCCGCCCAGGGAGTGGGCCGCCCAGGGAGTGGGCCGCCCAGGGAGTGGGCCGCCCAGGGAGTGGGCCGCCCAGGGAGTGGGCCGCCCAGGGAGTGGGCCGCCCAGGGAGTGGGCCGCCCAGGGAGTGGGCCGCCCAGGGAGTTGGGCCGCCCAGGGAGTGGGCCGCCCAGGGAGTGGGCCGCCCAGGGAGTGGGCCGCCCAGGGAGTGGGCCGCCCAGGGAGTGGGCCGCCCAGGGAGTGGGCCGCCCCGCCCAGGGAGTGGGCCGCCCAGGGAGTGGGCCGCCCAGGGAGTGGGCCGCCCAGGGAGTGGGCCGCCCAGGGAGTGGGCCGCCCAGGGAGTGGGCCGCCCAGGGAGTGGGCCGCCCAGGGTGGGCCGCCCAGGGAGTGGGCCGCCCAGGGAGTGGGCCGCCCAGGGAGTGGGCCGCCCAGGGAGTGGGCCGCCCAGGGAGTGGGCCGCCCAGGGAGTGGGCCGCCCAGGGAGTGGGCCGCCCAGGGAGTGGGCCGCCCAGGGAGTGGGCCGCCCAGGGAGTGGGCCGCCCAGGGAGTGGGCCGCCCAGGGAGTGGGCCGCCCAGGGAGTGGGCCGCCCAGGGAGTGGGCCGCCCAGGGAGTGGGCCGCCCAGGGAGTGGGCCGCCCAGGGAGTGGGCCGCCCAGGGAGTGGGCCGCCCAGGGAGTGGGCCGCCCAGGGAGTGGCCGCCCAGGGAGTGGGCCGCCCAGGGAGTGGGCCGCCCAGGGAGTGGGCCGCCCAGGGAGTGGGCCGCCCAGGGAGTGGGCCGCCCAGGGAGTGGGCCGCCCAGGGAGTTGTTGGGAGTTCGCACACACACACACACACGCGCGCGTGCACACACACACACACACACACACCACGCACACTCTCCTCACAGGTGCTTGAGAAGGCCAAGGAGATCCCCAACTACGGATACAACGCGGCCGACGACACGTGCGGCGACCTCATGGAGATCGGCATCCTTGACCCCACCAAGGCAAGTCCCATTGGGGGGGAGTTGAGTAGGGTTGATTGTTCAATCGTGCGCGTGTGTGTGTGTGTGTGTGTGTGTGTGTGTGTATGTGTGTGTGTGTGTGTGTGTGTGTGTCTACACCCTACGTGCTTAAAGGGTTGAAACCCTAGAGGGTTTCAACCCTCTAGGGTTTCAACCCTTGACCCCAACCGTGCGGCGACCTAATGGAGATTGGTATCCTTGACCCCACCAAGGCAATTCTCATGGGGGGTCCCATGGGCGGACGGATTTGTTTATTTCTTTTGTGTGTGTGTGGGGGGGGGGGGCACCCTCCACCCCACAAAGGCGCATGCGCAAACAGTTGGCAAATAGATGGGCAAGCAGTTGGGCAAGCAGTTGGTCGAACAGGTGGTGTGCTGCACGCCCAGGAGATTGCATCCTTGACCCCACCATGGCAAGTATTATGTGTGTGAGGGGGGCGGACAGTTGATACGCTGCGTTTTGTCAGGGGATCGGCATCCTTGACCCCGCCAAGGCAAGTGTATGGGGGGTCCCATGGGCGGGCGGATCTGTTTATTTCTTTTGTGTGTGTTTGTGTGTGTGGGGGGGGATTGGCATCCTCCACCCCACAACGGCGCATGCGAAAACAGTTGTCAAATAGTTGGGCTAGCAGTTGGGCAAGTAGTTGGTCGAACAGTTGATGTGCACGCTCAGGAGACTGGCATCCTTAACCCACCAAGGCAGTTCTGATGAGGGAGGGGGGGAGGTCCAAACAGTTGGAGCGCTGCGTTTTGTCTGGGGGTCGGCATCCTTGACCCCACCAAGGCAAGTCTCATGGGGGGGTCTCATTGGCGTCTCTGCCCCTGCCTCTGCCCCGCCCCTGCCTCTGCCCCGCCCCTGCCTTTGCCCCGCCCCCCTCCCTCTGCCCCTCACTCGCGCTCGACAACGCCGTCTCTAGACAGATCTGTCACCGAGACGCCCATGCGCCCCTCACCTCCCCGCCCCTCCCTGCCTCACCCCTCACGCACCCCCAGCCCCACTGTCCACAGGTGGTGCGCTCCACCCTCAAGAACTCGGTGTCTGTCGCCAAGACGTTCCTACACCCCTCCCATCCCCTCCACCGCCCCGCCCCTCCCTGTCTCACCCCTCCCGATCCCCCTTCACCCCCCTCCCTGCCTCACCCCTCCCGCACCCCTACACCCACACCCTGGATGCCCACAGGTGGTGCGCTGCACGCTCGAGAACTCGGTCTGTCGCCAAGACTTTGCTGTGCCCCCTCCCCTCCCCTCCCTGCCCCTGCCTGCCTGCCTCTTAACCCTCCCGACCCCCCCGCCTCCCTCCGCCCCTCTGCCCACAGGTGGTGCGCTGCACGCTCGAGAACTCAGTGTCTGTCGCCAAGACTTCGCTGTGCCCCCTCCCCTCCCCGCCCCTGCCTGCCGCTCATCCCTCCCGCACACCACTACCCCCCGCCCGCCCCTCTGCCCACAGGTGGTGCGCTGCACCCTCGAGAACTCGGTGTCCGTCGCCAAGACTTTCCTGCTCGCAGACGTCGTCGTGACGGAGATCCCGGAGAAGGCAGGGGCCGCTGCGGGCATGGCCGGCGGCGCCTACCAGTACAGCATGTAAGAGGCTCCTCGTCTTCCGCAGGCCTTGCCCAACGTCACGACCAAGGACGGCCTTTGCAGCCGGGGGCCCTGGCGCCCGTCCCGACCCGTGCGGGGGGCGCCGTAGCATAGTTGTCGCCCGTCGACCCCGTGACCTGAGGCCCGCCGACGTTGGGACTGCGGACTGGGGATCGGCACCCACCAAACATGAGAGGAAGTGAGACACGCATCCCGCGAGACACCCACCAACGGCCCCGACTTCAGTATAGTCGGGCTGCGCCGCAGGAGCGGCAGCGGCGGGCGAGCCCCGCCCGCCTGCGCACCGCTCCTGCGAGAGAGACAAGCGTATGGACAGGGAATCTCACCGCCCGGCCACAGGCTGCGCCCCAATCCTCTACCTTGAAGGGAACCTTTTAAACTTGTTAAAATCTGAGTTCCACTTATAAGGAGCTGTTTCATGGCTCAAATATCTGCAGTTTATGAGGAGGAACCTCCTATATCAATACTATTCTTGTCAGCCACCGCGGGCTTGTGCATTCCCCAGCGCCAGTTCTTGGCTTTGCCAAATCTTGATGGCTATATTTGGGAAGCTGAGCACCGTGAACAGCTTTAACTTGTACAGCCGTAGAGGCGTGGTACGTAGTGAGGTGGACGGTGCGGAGTTGCGCTCGGCCGACCTGGGCACCATGACCATTGCCATCTTGACATTTCCCCCCCGCCCTGGGGTCCAGGCCAGCTATTCTAAAGACCCCTGATGGTCAGAATTCAGTTTGAAAAGAAGAAAAAATCAAAGACAGTGGCTGATACAGCGTGAGCAGCAAACCGCAAGGATGCTCAACTCCCAGGAGTGACTGTCCGTCCCCTTCAGCCAAAGTGCACAGACACAGTTTCGGGGCCAGATGTTCCTTCCTCACACCTCAAGCGAACGCTGAAGCCCGACCCCTCTGGCTCCCACATCAAGGATCCAAGGATCGAGGGCACACGGTACACCGTGGGCAGCTCGCACATCGCCGGCACGGCCTTCAACTCTGCGTTGACCACCAGCAGGGTGATGCCTCCTCTCTCCACCTCCAGGCACACAGCAAAGAGCTTGTTGTTGAGCCATGCGGCAGCCAGGGGCCGCGATAGCTGCAATCTTGAGCTGAAGCTGCTCTCGCTCTTATTTCAGAACTTTCCAGTTACTGCTAGAAACCTCTGTCCGATGCGTTGCGGAGCGCACCAGGAAGATGGGGCTCGATTAACGGAGGCGCATTCTCGTCGCCGAGCCCTGGACCCTGCAATGCGGCGCTGCTGGTGACTAGGATCTCCGTGCCGCTGACGAGCGGGATAAAATACGACTGGCCTGGCTCCTGCTAGACTGTCCCTCGGTGGAAACTACAGGAGCGGCTTGCCCGGCGCTGTCATGGCTTGGCGAGTAGCCGCGGCGCTGCCGCGACCCGTGCTGGGAGACGGCCCTTATCCTCCTCCCATGCAGGACGCCATGCGGCACCGATCTCGACGAGTTGATCGACGAGCGGAGGAGCTGGCGCCCGTCAATGCATGCTGGACATCGGTCAAGATGGCTGCTCGTGGGGGCGAGCTACCATCAGGGCTTCAGCGGTGGTGACCGCCGAGGCAACAACAGAGTTTATCCGCTTCACCATCGCAGCGTTTGTCACCGCGCTCACCCTCGGGGGCACTCGTCTGCCGGTGACTGGCGTCGGCATTGGTCTTCAGGCAGCCTGCCATGACGACTCTGTTTGCCCAGGCCCCCCTGGAGGGTGGGACCTGGCCATGCATGACGCATGGGGCGCAGGCAGAGCCCCATGCATGGAGTTGGACAACCATGCACCATGCCAGGCGGGGACTTTTCTGCTTCAGCGCCGCCAGTCGGCACAGCCGGCGTGGTTGGCCTCAAAGGCCAGGAGGAGGACAGTCCTTTCCTATACGCTCCTTGCCAGACATGTCCCTCAGGGACTTGTTTGGGTCTAAACTAGCCGGCGGGAGCGGTAGTCTAGACGGCAGGTAACCGGCTGGTGGCTATCGTCCTTCACAGGGCGGTGGCACTAGGACTAGTGTTGTCTTAGCTGGAATGCCATGTAACTGTAACTGTAACTGTAACTGCTCTCGCTTGGAAGATGGCCTTCGAGAGGTGGCCCTCGGAAGCTGTCGCAATGCGCCACGCACAAGTCTGCGTATGGATGGGAACTCGTGAGGATGCTAGCAAGGTACGCACTGTCGGGAGAGAAGCCGATGAAGAACTCGTCGTGACAATTGTTATCAAGCCCTGCAACGAAGTCGGCGTGGATACCCATGGGCACTCCTGCCCGGCACAGGACAAAGCCGTGCCCCTGCGAACGCCAGTCTGGGCATAATTGAACACCAGCTGCATAGAACTTGTGGTGGGGAGAGAAGAATGCAGCTATTCCAGCGAGCCCGATTTGGCTTGTGGATCCGTCCCGGCCCGGCCCGGGGTAATCTGCCATAGCAGGATGGACAACGGTTGGTAGCTTGGGCACGGTTGGGGCCGGCATATAGCCTGGAAGCAATCCCTGCAAGGCATGCATGGATTGTGAGTTAATAAGACACACGGGTCAGATGCAGAGCGCATGGTGCTTTACTGCCGAGCTGAAACTGACCTGGACGCGTGCACTCGTGCCCTGAATGACACCCCGAAAGAACACAGCTGGTGTTGGGTACTTGGAGTGGGATGCTAGCTGAAATGTGGCCGGAACATCCAGCATGGCTGGTGGTGCAGCCGGCGGCGGCGGAGGCACGGGCTCAGCAGGCGCCACACGCGAAGTCCCCGCAGGCTGCGCGGGCGAGACGCCCTCCAGCATGGCTGGCGGTGCAGCCGACGGCGGTTGAGGCACAGGCTCAGCAGGCGCCACACGCGAAGTCCCCGCAGGCTGCGCGGGCGAGACGCCCTCCAGCATGGCTGGCGGTGCAGCCGACGTCGGCGGAGGCACGGGCTCAGCAGGCGCCACACGCGAAGCCCCCGCAGGCTGCGTGGGCGAGAAGCCCTTGCGCTTCAGAGCTTGCGTGATGCTGGCGGCCACGCTCTCGAGGTCGCTGGCTGCATTGAAGGGACCCGAGGAGGGCGTGCTTTGAATGCCCTGCGTGCAGGTGTGCATGCACCGATTAGGCACTCGAGACAGGTGCATGCACCCGACACAAGAGACAGACCTAACTAGCCATGCTGATTGTGTGGTGTGTATCAGCGAGAACAAAGCACCTTCAAAGCACAAGGCTGAGCTTCAAATCTGTCTGCACCAGCAGGGGAAATTAGTAGGCCCGCCCCCTGGCCCAGCGGGAACCAAATCAGCCCATAAATCCCCTAGGCGTTCCCGTCCCCATCCTGGGTACAATAATTACTACGTGACAGCTGGTTTATATCGAAAAGGTGCTCACATCCCGCTACGCGCCCTAGCCGCCCCCCCCCCCCTGCCGCCCATGCCCCCATATTAAAAGGAGGCCGTAGGCCCTCTCGGTGCCTGCCTGCGGCCGAGAGGGCCTGCGGCCCAAAGAGGGCCCGCAGCCTTGAGAAGGCCTGCAGTCCCGACAGGGCCTACAGCCTTCATGAGAAAGCTAGTTATGGCCACCCCCACCCAAGTTGGCCACATAAGTGTCACAAAGCGGACATTGCGTGGAAAACGAAATAAAAAACGTCGTTCTCAGCCCAGGATGCATGCCCGGACCTCATTCCGCTGCCCAGAGCTTGAAAAGTGTACCATTTAGTTTGTGTTCGAAGGGCAATGCATGTCGTTGCGTGTGCGCGCGACCAGACGCCGTGCCGAGCTGCACACAAACTGGCGTGGCGGGTCGCGCGCACAGACATCGGCAAGCGACGCCCTTCAAACACAAACTAAATGGTACACTGTACAAGCTCTGGGCAGCGGAATGAGGTCTGGGAGAGTCTCCTGGCGGCGACGCCATCGATCAAAAGTTCGGAATGTGCACGCACCATGGGCGTGACGCAGACAAGACCACGCGCTTCGCCAGTCAAAGGCAATTTAAATGGTATACGTGGCAAGCTCGCGGCGCTGAAATATGGTTTGCGCATGCAGTTTCGGCCGCGCATGGTGGCCGGAAAGTTCCATGCGCCCATGCGCCCCTCCCCCAGCGCACACGCCCACGCCCCTCCCCAAGCCCCGCGACGGCCCTAAAAGACTTCGATTATCCTAACACACATCTTGGGTGCCGCGGGTGGGGGCGGGGCGGGGCGGGAGGGGCGTTGGGGCGTTTTCGGAAATGTCCGACTTGTGTGGCCGACTTCAGTGCGGGTGGCCTTATGCGAATGGTAGGTCATATTCCTGGCATCACTCAGCCATGACTCACAGACAGCCGCAGCACAAGCTTCGGTGGCGGGTAGCTCCCCGAGTGCCACAGCGGGATGATCGGCTTGTTGAGGTCCAGGGCAAGCCGCAGCTCTGCGAGGCACCTGTCAATGAATGTGAAGAGGACATGGCAACATAAGTGGTTCCGCTAAGCCCTCAGATAAAACCCGGCTCCAACCCGACATCTGGCATCGACTGCAAACGCTGGTCGCGTCTGGGGGTCTCTTGTGTCTCGCGGCGAGATGCGAAACTCGATCCACGCCGCTCAGCCGCCGGCTCACAGACGCGGCCACGCTTGCGTGAATTGTCTCGACCCGACAGGCCTCGGGTCCGCGGCCCGTCGGGTCGAGAGAATCTAGGCCAGCTTGGCCGCGTCTGTGAGAAAGCGGCCGAGCAGTGTGAATTGGCCTTTGCACCTTGCGACTGCGCACCCGATGCACTCGCCGCGAGACACAGAGACCCCCAGATGCGACCAGCGTTTGCAGTCAACGCCAGATGTCGGGTTGGAGTCGGGTTTGACTGGGCTCCGTAATGGAAACACTGGGCCCTTCCTTAGCCCTTCCAAGGATCTCGCCTCGCAATTTCCCCACGGGTGCAGTGTTTTTGGTGCGCTCACATTGTCGACATTTCGTAGGTGGACGAAATGACCGGCACAAAGGCCGTGCATGCGCCCGCTTTCTCGATGAGGATTTCCTCCCTGCACGTCAATACGGGCACGGAATGTCCAGGGTCAGGGCATGTCAAGTTCATGCCAGTCACCAAGCAACCTTTGTGATTGAGTCACATATACTGGTATAAAGTAGCCCCCCCCCTATATGTATGAGGCCAACCTCGCTTGGACACTTACCAGTGGTCGCAACCCTCCAGCCTTGACTGGTCCAAAAACACGCTCCAACCATCCGCCTGAAGCAGAGTCTTGAGGCGAGGGGCGGTGCCATCTCCGCCGCCAACATTGCTGCAGTCTACTTTCCGGTAGCTCAGGAACAGCTGCGCATGCATATGCATGTGCGCGCACACGTGGTTGGGTGCGAGCTCACGCAGAATTGTTAGCAACCTGCTTGCAAAATTCGCAAGTCGTACTATGGTGGTAAAAGCTGCTGAATGACATGACGCAATTTCAATGAGCCCACCTGATCGGATGACCAGCTCCCGGCCAAGGTGTCGCGCTGCTGATCACTGGCCCGCAGCTCGGGCTGCGGTGCTGCATTGGGAGCTGCAGCACGATTGCCGGGACAGACGTGTTGCAGCCCATCTGCAGGGGTTGTGCATACATTGATGGATATTGCAGTTAGGGACACCTCTAGAGGCGTATACGACGGTGCTCGGCGCGCATGGCCCGAGCACCCTAATGAGATGGCTGGCTGTTGGTGGCATGGAACCCCCACTCTGTTAAGAGCGTGGGCGCGCCCCCAGGTCCCCTACCGCAGCGGCAAAACGTTTGTTGAAGTATGTGAGCGCATCAGTATGTGAGCGCATCAGCATGTGAGCGCATGTGAGCGCATCAGTGATTTCCTTTTCGGCTCTCCACAGCCATTTGGCTGTATTCCAGCTGTACTTTAACCTTGAACACAGCTCAACCCATACAGCGGGTTGTTAGTCTGACAAGCCCGCAGACAGAGCTCGTCTAGAGCTTTCAAGGGAACTATACATGAGGACAGATGGTCAAAGGGAGGTCAACGGTCAACGCGGTCAAAGCAAAATCCGGCTGTGGAATAATTAATTAAAAATCCTGAAAAGGAAAGCACTGGAGCGCATGTGGCATTAAGTGAGGTGCGGGGGGCGCCCTGCTCGTGTCATTGTGTTTGCGGCGTCGAAGCAATTGCAACCCGTAATGGTAATGCATGTGTGCAGGTCACGGCCCATGCCCAACTTTACGGCCGCGTTCTGGGGCGAGGATGAGGCGCGGCCCTACCACAATCCCAAAGTCTGAGACGCACAAGTGAATGCAGTCATAACGCCTGAGGCGGTCGGGGATACGCCTCAGGCGGTGGTGGGCGCCTAAGGCGGTCGGGGTGGCGCCTGAGGCGGTCAGGTGTCGTTGAAGGCGATCAGGGGTGCGCCCCAGCTGGCACCTCAGGCGGTCAGAGCGCCTGAGGCGCCACCTGATCCGCGCAAGTGAAGGCGCCGCCTGGGGCGCCGCCTCAGGCGTTGAGAGTGTGGTAGGGCGGGTGGCACAGGTGGGGGAGGGACACCAGAGAGCCCGCGGGCACGCGCACACAGGCTGCCATGGTGCAGGCGCATGCCGTCGCTACTGGCCTGCAGCCCCGCCCAGAATGTGTGGGCAATGGGAACCGAGGCCCAGAGGCGTGGGGCATCCAGACGCGGCCCAGAATTGTGAACCCTGGCCAACGGGACACCTCAAAAATGTGCGTGCAGGTGTGTGTGTGTGTGTGTGTGTGTGCTGGTGTTCATAGTAGGCTGCAGTTGCATGTTTGTATACATGGAATCAGTCAGTCTGTGTGGGAGCTCTCCCCCGAGCCCTCACCTTGGTGCAGATGGAAGGAGGTGTAGACGTTGACTGTAGAACACTAGGCAGAACGTGTGGTCTTGGCTCTGCGCATAGCACGGGGTGCGATTAGGCGTGCGCAGAGCACGGCATTCTATGTGGCACATGTGCAAGTGCCGTCAGCTTGTAGCCCTACCACATTCCCAACGCCTGAGGCAGCGCCTCAGGTGGCGCAACTACTTGCGCGGATCAGGCGGCGCCGAGTGCCTCAGGCGTCGTCTCAACCCCTGATTGCCTCAGGCGCCGCCGCAGGCGTCATCCCTACCGCCTCAGGCGCCACCCCAACCGCGTTAGGCGCCCACCACTGCCTGAGGCGCACCCCAGCCCGTCTCAGGTTTTATGACCGCACTCACTTGCGCACATCAGCCCTTCCACATTCACAACGCCTGAGGTGGTGCCTGAGGCGTCCCATTCCATGGCGCGGATCAGGTGGCGCCTCAGGCGCTCTCCTGATCGCCTCAGGCGCCGCCTGAGGCGTTATCCAAACCGTTAGTGTGGCGTCTCAGGCGCCACACTAACCGCCTCAAGCGCCCACCACCGCCTGAGGCGCAACCCCGACCGTCTCAGACGTTATGACCGCATTCCATGGCGCGGATCAGGCGTTGGGATTTTGGTAGGGCAGACGATGGGGCTGTGGTAGGGTCGGCAGAAGGTGCGCGGTAGGCAGCAGCAGCAAGTAACCATGGTTGAATGTTGGTGAACCTGCCCCCTCTTGCCGTTAGAGCTAGAGCGACATGGCATGTGTGTGCGTGGCATGGCTGTGGGTAACCCATGTCCATGTGTACGTTTCTTCCTCTCCTTTTGAGTTTTGGGAGCTGGGGAGGCGTGGGAGAGCTGGCGAGATGTGGGGTAAAAGACTTTGAATATATGATAGAGCAGGCAAGCATGGCACAGCAAACATGCATGTAGGGAGCTGCAGAGGCGTGTGGTGTGTGTGCGCGGGACGCGGCGGCGGCGGAGGGTGGTCTGTGGAGGTGTGAGTATGTGCGCGGAGAGGGCCCGGTGGAGAGCGGGAGCTGTGTGGTGTGTGGTCGCATTGTGCGGGTGGCGGCGGAGAGGGGATGTGTGTGCGCGGGAGCGATTGTGAGTGTGTGCACGGAGAACGGGCGCGGCGGAGAGCACGTGTGTGTGTATGTGTGTGTGTGTGTGGGGTGGGGGTGGGGTGGGGTGGGTGTGTGTGTGTGTTTGTGTGTGTGCGCGCGTCGTGCGGGTGGCGGCGGCGGGGAGGTGTTTGCGTGGGAGTGTGTGTGTGGAGAGAGGGAGGTGTTAGGTATGTGTGTAGTGTGTGGGGGGCATGGGCGTGAGAGAGGGGTAGTTTGCTTTGGGGTAGATAAATGTTGCGCATGCGTGCGCAGATTTCTTCCAGATTTCTTCCCCATGGGGATTAAACCCATGTTCACCGAGTCCTCTCCCATGTCCCCGGCTCCCTGGTCGCTTTACTGCAAGCATGTATCCAGGCATTATCGACGGGGTGGCAGCGATCGCTCTATCGCGATGGAGCCTTGTTTGCGCAGCCTGTGCAGACAGAGACACATGCCACTCACCTCAACGGAAACGAAGCAAACGGACAGGTGGCGACGGAATGGTTGAGATGCCGGCCTGCAACGAACTGGTAGCGGCAGACGACGTGAGACAGGAGATAATAGAGGCCGCCTCATGTAAAGCCTTCGAACGTCACTGATTTTGCGCCCGCCAGACGGCAGGGTACCCAGCCAGGAACTTTGCATGCGTTTGCATTATGTGGACCCAGTTTAAGAGCAGGAATCGGGGCGGTCAAAGAAACCCATCTGTTTACTTCAGAAGATCAGCAATGTGTGTGAACCGTGAGGCTATCCTTTGCACCCTCAAACATCCTGCGTGCTGATAGTCACTGGTGCACGTCGGCAGCAGGGGCTTCTTCTTGTAGCCTGCCCGGGTGTGTGTGTGTGAGTGTGTGTGCGCCCGCCCCGGCGACCCAGCCCAGCCCCACCGCCTGCGTCACGCCACAACTGCCAGCACGCGCGCCAGGACTTCGTCCGAGCCACACCCGTCGAATGCACAGCCTCCTCTGCCCCATCTTCGGCAGCTGCCGCTCCAGCCACCGTGACGAGCAAAGGAGGGTGCCTGTGACAGACATGTGCGCCTGCTGGGGGCGCCCATCACCTGCCCATCACCTCTCTGATACTGCTTTTACAGGTCAGGCTTTCGCATCATCGGGTGTCGAGGAAAATTTTCGGTTGTAAGGAACGAGTGCCCTGGGGATCGGTGCGTCCATACCTTACGCCTCAAAACACTTAATACTAGCTGTAATCATCATCATCATCATCAGCTGATGGCTCATCGCAAGTGGGGCATGCTGTACTGTGTAGGAGGGAGGCAGATCTACAGCCAGCAGTTGTACAGCCTGGCAGTTGATTGGCACAAAGTTCACGAAATTCAGCACACAGCGTGACGATCGCGTGCCCCCCCCCCCAGTTTGTACTGTCGCATGCTGCACCATGTGCCAGCGGCGTGCTCCCCACTCGAAGTGGCGTGTGGCGAACGCGCATGCGTCCCCCCCCCCCCCACACACACTACATAAGGGGGCAGGCTCCCACGAGGCTAGGCTTATTGATAGCATTTTGATTGTTGCGCAAGATGTCCAAACTGCCTCGGTCAACACTCAAAATGCTATCACTTGTCCAGTAATCGCCCCTTTCTATCGATCGACCCCTCGCTGTCAAGTCCCTTGGTGAGGCACCTGCGGCGGTGTCCCAACTTGGCAAGGCGCACTCCCTGGACGTCCTGTGTGCCCCGCTCCTGTTAGGACAGGACTAAGAGCAAGGTTATGCAGCAGAGGCTTCTGATAATGCTGCGCATTGGTTCATCAAGGCAGCTCGCCGATGTCCTCGCCCGGGAAGTTGCGCTTGGCGCCTGGTCCGCGCGCCTGCACGGCCGCACGGTCGTATGCCCGAGCTGTGTTGTCCTCGGAGGCCAATGTGCCGCAGGTGCTTGATCTGCGGGTCATACAGGTCCACGCGCCATGAGGACTTGGCGTTGTCCCAGCTGACGCCGAGGTAGCGCGAGCTGCCACGCTGCCCACGCTGCGGTTGGTCTGCGCGTCAAACAGCTTCGCACGCCATGCAGAGAAGGCCTTGTCCCAGTAGACACCGAGGTGGCGCGAGCTGCTGCCCTGGCGCATGCGCCCCACCGCCGACTCGGGCGGCGCCCCCCTGGAATTGTGGAGGGAGGTGCATCGAGGGGCAGGGGTGCCGCAGTGCGTGTTGCATCGTGGCTGCGGTTGCAGCAGGGCGTGCATGCATGCGTGTGCACACGTGGTGAGCAGTGCTGCATGCGTGCACGCGGGGGCGGGGGGCGGCGGCTGCGTGCGGCGTGCAGGCGGTGTGCGTGTCTGATCCCACGCAAGCGATCTGACAGTGGGCTCAGCGAAGCACTCGGGGGGTGGGCTCGCAACTCACCGCGGTGGCTCCGCGTCCTCTGCTCGTCAGCAGCCACGGCGCTCAGCAGCTCCAGCTCAAGTGCCTGGCGATGCAGCAGGTGCGAAGGGCAGGGGGGGTGGGGGAGGTTGGATTTGGATGCTGAAATCTGGCATGGAAGTCGCAAGGCTGCAGGGTGTACGCACGCATTCCACCAGCAGATCAAATCGAGGTGGCACACAAATGGAGCAGCGCATGTATGTGAGGGCCTCGCTGCTGCAGCAGATGCGTCTCTACACGCCATCCAGTCGCGCCCTGCCGCGCAGAAACGTACCGGCCCACTTGCGTCACATGAAGCCAGAGACTCGACGCCCAGGCCCTCTGCACGATCCAGCCCGCCGATGTCTTCGCCCGGGAAGTTGCGCTTGGCACCTGGCGCGTGTGCCTGCACTGCTGCGAAGTCGTATGCCCGTGCTGCATCCTCCTCGGAGTCGAAGCAGCCAATGTGCAGCTGGCGCTTGGTCAGCGAGTCCCACAGCCGTACCAGTCATGAAGAGCTGGCCTTGCTCCAGCTGACGCCGAGGTAGTGCGAGCTGCTGCCCATGCGCTTGCGCCCCACGCCCTTGCCCACAGGTGGCTCGCTGATGACCTCGCCTGGGAAGTTGCGCTCAACACCTGGTCCACGCGCCTGCACTGCTGCAAAGTCGTAAGCCCGCGCTGCATCCTCCTCGGAGTCGAAGCAGCCAATGTGCAGCTGGCGCTTGGTCTGTGGGTCCAACAGCCGAACCAGCCATGAGGAGCCCTTATCCCAGCGGACGCCGAGGTAGCGTGAGCTGCGCTGCTGCTTCCGCTCCTCACCCTTGCCCACAGGGGGCTCGCGAATCGCCTCGCCCGGGAAATTGCGCTTGGCGCCTGGTCCGTGCGCCTGAACAGTCGCGTAGTCGTACGCCCTGGCTGCGTCCTGCTCGGAGGCGAAGCAACCAATGCTCTGCTGGCGCTTGAACTGTGGTTCCCACAACTGCACGAACCATGAAAAGCTGGCCTTGTTCCAGCAGACGCCGAGGTAGCGCGAGCTGCTGCCCGCCCGCCCGCCCGCCCGCCCACGCAAGCTGCTGCCCGCCCTGCGCTTGCGCCCCACGCCCGAATCGGGCGGCGCCCCCCTGGAATTGTGGAGGGAGGTGCATTGAGCGGTCAGGGGTGTCGCATCTTGGATGCGACAGCAGAAAAGCATGCATGCGTGCGTGTGCACATGTGGTGGGCAGTGCTGCATGCGTGCATGCGGGGGCGGGAACTGCGTGCGGCCTGCAGGCGGCGTGCCGGTCTGCTCCCACGCAAGCGGTGAGTCAATGAGCTGTTGCCAACTACTCAGGGGTGAGTTCGCAACTCACCCCTGTGGCTCCGTGTCCTGTGCTCGTACATCAGCAGCAACGGCGCTCAGCAGCTCCAGCCCAAGCGCCTAGCGATGCGGCAGGTGGTTGTGAGGTGAATAGACAGTCAAATTACTGCACCAACAATCTCAAATGCGAGGGGTGGGGCACGAGTGGATCAGCGCAAGCAAGTGAGGGCCGCGCAGCCTGAGCACATCACGGGTCGCCCAGTCGCGCCATTCTGCCCAGAACGCACCGGCCCACTCGCGTCACGAAGCCAGAGAGTCAACACCCAGGCCCTCTGCACGATCCAGCTCAGCAGACGCGGCGTCCATCGCGTCGGCGAGCCTACTGCTAGCCAGCTTCACCACCAAATCGAGTAGCTTGCTGGACGTCTCGCACCCTGCGGTGGTCCAGGCAAGCTGCCGAGCTCCTCCCGAGGGTGCGCACAGCACGCAGCCCACGTCACTCGACGCCATCTGTGCACGAGGCAGGGAGGGGGGGGCAGCACATGGTCGGATCAGAAGCTTGGGCATATGCTATGAGACTGCGCGGCAGCAAGACAGGCCATGTGTGTGCGCGCTGTGCATGCATGCAGGCGTGTGCGTGTGCATGGCATGGCGCATGGAGCACACCCTCTCTTCTGCTGCCCCAGCGCCCCCCTCCTCACCCTGTCGCGGAGTCGCTAAATCGAGTCCGCTGTGTCGGTGCCTCCTGAGCCACGAGGTGCAGAGGCGAGCAGCGGGAGGCCAGTCTTGACCACGAGCAGCAACAGTTGACGTGCCGTGTGGCAGTGGCACGCAGCGGTGGCTCGTGGCTCAAAACACAAGCGATGCGATGCAGGAGGTCGGCGGGTGGACGTGGTGGGGAATGAGGGGATGTGGCGAGAGGCGAGAGTGGGTCAGGGGTCTCAGGCCTGAGCTCAGGGTTCGGGGTTTGGGGTGGACGCGCGGCTCTAGTTGGCATGCTTCCTCCCAGTCCCTTGTAAATATGATTGAGACTGCTGGCATTCATGTTCTGGCTCTGCAGTGAAATTCTGCAACATACCAAGCCCGTGGGGCTCGATTAACGGAGGCGCGTTCTCGTCGCCGAGCCCTGGACCCAGCAATGCGGCGCTGCTGGTGACGAGGATCTCCGTGCCGCTGACGAGCGGGTAAAATACGACTGGCCCGGCTCCTGCTAGACTGCCCCTCGGTGGAACACTTCAGGAGCGGCTTGCCCGGCGCTGCCATGGCTTGGCGAGTAGCCGCGGCGCTGCCGCGGCCCGTGCTGGGAGACGGCCCTTATCCTCCCCCCATGCAGGACGCCATGCGGCACCGATCTCGACGAGTTGATCGACGAGCGGAGGAGCTGGCGCCCGTCAATGCATGCTGGACATTGGTCAAGATGGCTGCCCGTGGAGGCGGGCTACCATCACGGCTTCAGCGGTGGCGACCGCCGAGGCAACACAGAGTAAATCCGCTTCACCAATCGCAGCGTTCGTCACCGCGCTCATCCTCGGGGTCGCTCGTCTGCCGGTGACTGGCGTTGGAAGGTCTTCAGGCAGCCTCCATGACAACTCTGTCGTCCATGCACCCCTGGAGGGTGGGACCTGGCCATGCATGAGGCATGGGGCGCCGGCTGAGCCCCATGCAAACGAGAGCTGGACAGCCATGCACTGCCAGGCGGGGACCGTTCCAGTCAGCGCCAGTCGGCTCTGCCGGCTTGACTGGCCACAAGGCCACTACTGTGACCCTGAGGAAGGTCCTCTCCTATATGCTCCTTGCCAGACATGTCTCTCAGAGACCGCTGTTTGGGGTAGTCTAGCCGGCGGGAGCGGTAGTCTTTCGGCCGGGAGCCGGCGGTACTCTAGTACTTAAGTGTGCCGGAGTATTGGCGGGTGTCTCTAGTAGAAGAGTAGCCTGCTTAGCTGGAAACCCCGTGTTACTGTGTACCAAGCCCGTACCGCCTACTTTTCCACGCCAACGGTGCAGGCAGGAGGAGAGTAGAGAGCGCGCGGCAGTTTTTCCTTGGCCAACAAGTTCCTTGAATTGTTCAAATCGGAGCGGCCCATTTTAGCCAGGGCGATGTTATTAAGCTGGGCAATTTCGCCGTTTTCACACTTTTTGCAACAAAAAACAACGCTCCAGGTGGGTTGAGATGCTGCAGCTCGGCGATCGGGTGTTCCGGAGCTATGCGCTCGTGGGCTTCACTACCAGGCCACGGAAGAGAGCTGGGGCGTTCGTATGAGAAAAGGAAGACGTTCACACCCCCACACTACCACACCAGGGGCCTTGCCTTCCACTCGATCGCGCCGCTTGCCACAACCAGGCACGATGATTCGGTCTCCTAGCTGTTACTTCCTCGTGTGCGTCGCCCTGACGATGCTGCTGACGAGCATGGCGCAGGCAGGTGAGGAGAGGAAGTTGTGCACGAGCTGTGCATGCGCCCTGCCCACCCACGCCCAGCTGGCCACCCGCCGCGCAGGCTACGTGACCCGATCTGGCTCACAGCTCACGCTGGATGACAAGCCGTTCTATTTCCTGGGTAAGAGAGCCTGCGCTGCGCTGCGCATGGCGCGTCGCCTGTGTCGCCTGCGCCATGTCCTGGCACCGCGCACCCACGCTCTGGCACCAGCTGCTTTGCGCCAAGGTGCACAGGTACTTGCCAAGGCAGGCCTCGACTGTCCACGTCGCCTGATCCAGGCCTTGGCGCACCCACGCTGCAGCTGTCCTGCGACACGCCCTCGCACCATGCATGCACCCACGCCTCGCCTGCCCGTGTTGCCTGCTCACCCACGCCCAGGTGCACTGGCACCCATATGCCACGCCCTTGTCGCGGCACGCCCTGGCTGCGCCCTGGTTGCTCACATGCACCTCCCCGCACCTGCTTCAACGCATCCACGTAGGCGCGAACGCCTACTGGCTGCGCAGTCACGTCCTGGTTGCTCACATGCACCCCTGACCTCCCCGCACCTGCTCCAACGCATCCACGCAGGCGCGAATGCCTACTGGCTGCAGGATGCCAACGAGAGCAAAGTCGACGAGGTACAGGGCCGTGCACACGCCAGGCATCTGAGCGCACGCACTCGTGCTGCTCGCACACGTGCACGCATCCTGGTTGGACCCAATGCCCACCGCAGCACCTGGCCCACGCCTGTACGCAGTTCTTCTGGTACGCGCAGTCGTTCGGCCTCAAGGTCATCCGCTTCTGGGCCTTTAATCATCAGCTGCCGCGCGGCTGGGGTGACTACGACGAGACGCAGTTCAAGCACATGGGTGAGGGCGCCAGGCGCACTGACTCGGCCAGCCAGGCCACTGCATGAGCTAAGAGCAACGCATGGGCTGCTTGCTTCTGCTGCTGCTCCGCCTCGCCTGTTGTGGGACGCCTGCACTCCTCTGCACTCTTCCGCTCTGATGGGACGCTGCTTCTCTGATGGGACGCTGCTGCTTTGATGCATGCTGCTGCTGCTGTTGCTGCTGCTGCTTCCTGGTGCTTGTTTCTGCTGCTGCTGAACGCCCCCTGTTGTGAGCCGCCTACACTCTTCCGCTCTGATGGGACGCTGCCGTCCTGATGGCACGCTGCTGCTGCTGCTGCTGCTGCTGCTTCTGCTTCCTGGTGCTTGCTTCTGCTGCTGCTGAACGTTCCCTGTTGTGGGCCGCCTGCAATCTTCCGCTCTGATGGGACGCTGCCGTCTGATGGCACACTGATGCCCCAATGCATGCTGCTGCTGCTGCCGCTGTCGCTGCTGCCGCTGTCGCTGCTGCCGCTGTCGCTGCTGCTGCTGCTGCTGCTGCTGCTGCTGCTGCTTCCTGGTGTTTGCTTCTGCTGCTGCTGAACGTCCCCTGTTGTGGGCCGCCTGCACTCTTCCGCTGATGGGACTTTGCCGCCCTGATGGCACGCTGATGCCCCGATGCATGCTGACGCTGCTTCTTGCTCTTGCTGCTGCTTCTTGCTGCTGACGCTTGCTAATGCTTCCCATCCTTGTTACTGCTGCTTGCCACTGCTGCTTGCTTCTTGGCTGCCTTGGCACTCACATCCGCCCCTTCCTGGCTGCCCTGTGTGCGCAGACTACATCATTCGTGCAGCCTCCTACAAGAACATCAAGCTCGTGCTGTCGCTCGGCAACACGTGGAAGGCGTATCGCTCGCCCGAGGACATGCTCAGGATGGCAGGCGTTGACCCAGACCAAACCGACCTGCTGGGACTGTACCGCTCCGAGAAGTTCGAGGAGTTCTACAGGTGAGAGAGAGCGATCCTGCGCCGCTGTTGACAGCTGCAGCGGGCCACTCAATGTGAGGCAGATCCTGACCTCCTTCGCTCCACGCCTCTGTGCCTGCCACTCAATGTGAGGCAGACCCTGATCTCCTGCCCACCATGTCCCTGCGCCTGCCACTGTCCTGCGCCTACCACTGCCCGGCGCCTGCCACTGCCCGGCGCCTACCACTCAATGTGAGGCAGACCCTGATCTCCTGCCCTCCACTCCCCCGCGCCCGACCCCACAGGGCACACATCATGTATGTCGTCAATCGCGTCAACTCCTACACCGGCGTCAAGTACAGCGAGGACGACACCATCATGATGTGGGACGTGCTCAACGAGCCGCGCTGCCCCGGCTGCACAGGGGAGAGCGAGGAGGCCGACCACATGAGCTGGCTGTCGCGCATGGCGGACCACCTCAAGAGCCAAGCGCCTCACCAGCTTGTCGCCACCGGCACCGAGGGATACTTCTCAGACGGTGCGCCAGGCCTCAAATGGCACAGCATACCGTGTGTGCCTTGCTGCACTGAGCCAGGCGTCGGCCACTGAGCCTAACTACCCTGCCTGTTGCTGTGACCCACTCGAGCAGAGGCCAACGTACGCTACAACCCAGGGGCGGGCGCGTCGTGCGAGGGCGAGGACTGGGTGGGGATCAGCAACCTGAGCAGCGTGGACGTGGCTACGGCGCACCTGTACTGGCGTCAGATGGAGTCCATCCCACCCACGTGGTTCCAGTGCGACTGGGAGTGCTACTTCAGGTACGATTTGAGCACGCTCTGATGGGGGACAGGGTGCAGCCCACGCAAATACCAACACGCACACACACACGCATGCACGCACATACCCTGTGAAGCTTCTACAAGCAGAACATCGACAGGCACACCTGGGCTGCCGCCAACATGAGCAAGCCGATCGTGATCGAGGAGATGAACGTGATTGCCAGGTGAGCGAGTTTTTCAAATGTGGCCCGCCAGCTCGCGCCCGGCCCCTGCGTTGCTCGGCACACAAGCGCACACACTCCCTCATACACACACAGCCACGTGCGTGCCCGTCCGCCTTCGCAGCTGCATGCGTGATGGTAAACCACTTATGGTCCTGCGAGTGTGCCCCCGCAAATGTGACTCGCCAGCTCACGTCAGGGCCCTGCGGCGCTCAGCACAGCGCGCACACGTCCTCGCTCACACCGCCACACGCGTGCCCACCCATCTGCGCAGCAAGTTCACACCCGAGCAGCGCGCCGCCTTCTTCCAGCTCGCTTACGACCAGCTGCTCTACGCCAAGGCCACCAACGGTCCGCTCATGGGCATCATGTTCTGGAGCGCTGCAATCGGCAAGGTGGGTGCGGTTCAATCCTTGGCGTGGGGCCTGTTGCACTTCTGCTAGGCCTCCCTGCAGGCCTTGCTCACTGCCGCTGCTGTGGGCTGCCCTCACCACTGGTACGAGGTGAGCCAGCCTTGCCTGCTGATGCTGGCCGATGCCGTCTTATCCAATGCCGCTCTGATTCTGCCCACAGCTGAAATGGCAAGGTGGATGCAGTTCAATCCTGGCTTGGGGCCTGCGGCACGACCGATGCTATGTCTCCCTGCAGGCCTTGCTCAGTGCCGCTGATGTGGGCTGCTTCCTCCCTGTCAGCCCTGTGAAGTGCGCCAGCCTTGCCTGCTGCAAACTGACTGGTGCTGTCTGTTGCCGCCCACAGCTGCAGGCGCTGCTCACTGTTGCCGCAGTGGCTGCTTTTACACACCGCTGTTATGCTCCCATCGCTCTGAATTCCCCTTCACCCACAGGTCTGGGACGACGGCTACACGATCTACCTTGACGGCATGACCCTGCCCTCGTACGAGCCGCCGGCTCCTGCACCTCCAACTTCTGATGCACCGGCTGCACAGTTTGCGCCGGAGATCGAGCGCGGCCCTGTCTACATCAACACAGAGGGCCTAGACAGGTTCAGGTGGGTAATGAGACAAGAGGTTGCTGCTTGCAGCTGTGCTCCTGCTGCTCCTGCTGCTGCTTACTGCTGCATGTTGATGCTGGTGTTGATGCTGCTGCTCCCTGCTACTGCTGTTGAGCCTCAACCGACGTGTGTCGCCTACACTACCCCGCCTGATGCCGCCCTCATCCCATAAAGCCGCTCTGCTGCGTGCTGCCTGCAGGCGCGGCGACCAGCGCGCGGCGTGTGCGCACAATGCGTCCAAGGTATGGCTGCCAGCGTGGACCACCGACGCGATCAACCCTTCGTGGTACATGGACAGGACCAAGGGCAAGCAGGTTCAGCAGATCATCAAGGAGACGGCCGACCTGCTCGCGTGATCCACCTGCAGTGCTCTTGACAGCACCTCTTTCCCCTACTGTATCTGAATAGGGTATTCTGAATCCATACGCGTAACAACCACGATGCGACCGGGCAAAGCGACCCAAGATTTTGAGTAGAACGAGTGAACCTTTATCTGAGGCAGGAGATGAGTGACACCAGCCTATTTTAACACAAGTATGTGATTGGGCCTGGGGGTGGCCTGGACAGCCGACACCACTGACAGACAGAAACAGACTACTCGCATCTAACATTCCCGTCATCCTTGATGCGCCACCCACAAGCTTTGGGGGGGGGGGGGGGGGCGTGGGCGCTTTTTCTACTGATCGCATTGGCGAAGGTGGAGAGCACGGTGGAGAGGGTGCAGGCAGAGAAGCGGGCGTGGGGAAGAGCGGCGCTGACGCCAGGCTCGGCACCAACCAGCACTCGCGTGGTGTGGGTGATTGCTACCTTCTACTGCTGGGCCACAGGCTTCTCATGATGCTGCGCCTCACGGCACGCCGATGGCCTCGCCCGGGAAGTTGCGCTTGGCACCCAGCCCGCGCGCCTGCACAGCCACACGGTCGTACGCTCGTGCAGCGTCCTCCTCGGAAGCAAAGCTGCCAACGCGCAGATCGCGCTTGGTCAGCGGGTCCCACAGCTGAACCAGCCATGAAGAGCTGGCCTTGTTCCAGCAGACGCCCAGGAAGCGCGAGCTGTGCTGCTGCTTCCGCTCCTCACCCTTAGTCGCAGGCGGCTCGCTGATGACCTCCCCTGGGAAGTTGCGCTTGGCGCGTGGTCTACGCGCCTGAACAGCCGCGTAGTCGTACGCCCGCGCTGCGTCCTCCTCGGAATGTACAGCTGGCGCTTGGTCAGCGGGGCATACAGCTGTGCCTGCCATGAAGACGTGGACTTCTTCCAGCAGACATTGAGGTAGCGCGAAGATTTGTGCTGTTGGCCCAGCGTCACAGGCGGCTCGCTGATGGCCTCGCTCGTGAAGTTGCAATCAACACCTGATCTGTGCGCCTGAACAGCCGCAAAGTCGTGCGCCCGTGCTGCATCCTCCTCGGAAGCAAAGCTGCCAATGTGCTGCAGGCGCTTGGACTGTGGGTCCCACAACTGCACGCGCCATGAAGAGCTGGTATTGTCCCAGCAGACGCCGTGGTAGCGCGAGCTGCTGCCCTTGCGCTTTCGCCCCACGCCCGACTCGGGCGGCGCCCCCCTGGAATTGTGGAGGGAGGTGCATCGAGGGGTCAGGGGTGCCGCAGTGCGTGTCGCATCTTCGATGGGCATGTATGCAAGCGTGTGCACAAGTGGTGAGCAGTGCTACATGCGTGTGCGCGGGGGAGGTGGCTGCGTGCGGCCTGCTGCTCTGCTCCCACGTGAGCGATCTGTCAGTGGGCACAGCCAACCACTTGGGGGTTGGGCTCGCAACTCACCCCTCTGGCTCCGCATCCTGTGCTCGTACGTCAGCAGCCACAGCGCTCGGAAGCTCTAGCCCAAGTGCCTGGCGATGCGCCGGGTGCAAAGGTCGGGGGGGGGGAGGTCGGGGGGGTGGATGGTGAAAGGTCGGGGGTGGATGGTGAGATCTGGCATGCACATCGCCAGGCTGAACAAGGGTGTACGCACGCATTGCACCAGCAGATGAAATGAGAGGTGAGATACGAATGGAGCAGCGCATGCGAGGGCCACGCTGCTGCAGCGGATGGGTCTCTACACGCCACCCAGTTGCGCCCTGACGCCCAGGAACGCACCGGCCCACTCGCATCACACGAAGCCAGGGAGTTGACGCCCAGGCCCGGTGCACGATCCAGCTCAGCAGAAGCGGCGTCCATCGCGTCGGCGAGCCTGCTGCTAGCCAGCTTCACCACCAAATCGAGTAGCTTGCTGGACGTCTCGCACCCTGCGATGACCAGGGCAAGCTGCCGAGCTGCTCCCGCGGGCGCGCACAGCACGCAGCCCACGCCACTCGACACCATCTGTGCACGAGGCAGGGAGGGGGGGCGGGGGGGGGGGGGGGGGCAGTGCAGGCGCGGATCAGTCGCTTGCGAGGCCTGGGCAAATTTCCTCTGATGGTGCGGCAGCGTGCCGACTCCAGTCCATCATGGCATGTGTGTGCGCTGTGCATGCCGACGTGCCCGTGTGTGTGTGTGTGTGTATGTGTGTGTGCATGGCGTCGTCGCGCATGCAGCAAGCTTTGTGGGTGGATCACCTTAAACCTTGGAACGCATGTGTACATGTCAACAGGCTATACCCATTCCATGCATGTGTGCGCTGCGCAATGCATGGCGTGTGTGCATGCATGAAGCATGCTTGAGCGCGCCCTGTGCTGCCACCAGCGCCCCTCCTCCTCACCCTCGCGCAGCGTCGCCAAATCTACTCGGCTGTGTCGGTGCCTCCCCCCAGTCTCGCTGTGCAGAGAGGCGAACAGCGGGAAGCCAGTCTTGACCACGACCAGCAACAGTTGGCCAGCCAAGTGGCACGCAGCGGTGGCTCGTGGCAGCCTCAAAACACACGCGATGGGATGCTGCAGGGCGGCCAGTGGGCGCGAGGGTGACGGAATGGGGCGTTGAGGAGAAGGCGTGAGTGGGTTAGGGTCTCAGGGTTCAGGGTTTGGGGTGGGCTTGTTGGTTGGCTCCTTCCTTGCAGGGGCTGCTTGCGGGCTGCTGGCATGACGTTTCTGGATCTGCAGTGCATCTGACCTCCTCCCCCCCCCCCCCCCACACACACACACCACCAGCAACGAGTGCAGGCAGGAGAGGGCGCCCATCGCCCTGGCCCCGCCCCACTGCCTGCGTCAGCGCCGCCTTTGCTGGGCTTGAAATCCCATCCCGAGAGAAGTGAGTTCGTCCAATCCCTGTCCACAGCTGCTGCCAATCCTGACATGATCAGAGGAGGGGGCGCGCGGTAGGCGAGGGGGGGGTGCACCTGTTGGTGGCGCGTGTGGCTGGCCTTGCTGGGCCTCACATCTCGCGCGAGCTGATGCTGCTGTTGCAGGCAGGAGGCTGTTGGAGGGCGAGTGCAACAGTGTAATAGTTAGAAGATGTGTGAAAGTCGCAGTTTGGTTTTGAAGGTTGGCTATTGAGAGGACCAAGGGCAATCTGGTTCAGCAGATCATCAAGGAGACGGCCGAACAGCGCTAGCTGGCGTGATCCACCTGCAATGCCTCTCCACAGCACCCCTCCCCCGGTGAGCGCGGTGGCATCGGTTTAGAGCAAAACTCAAATTCAAACGCGCGACACCCACACCGCGAAAGGTCAACGCGACCCCACAACTTGAGGAGGGCGAGCGAACCGATACTTGGGGCAGGAGATGAGTGAGACCAGAGCACGTATTTAAAAACTTGCCCTCATCGTGTGGGCCTGGGAGGCCGACCACACTGGCAGACCAGACACAGAATACACAAATCTTGAATAACCGCCACAGTTGCAGTTCGCCACACACAAGCAGGGGGGGGAGGGCTTTCTCAACTAATTTGAGTTAGGAGGGGTCATGAGGGTGCAGGAAGAGGCGCGGCCGTGGGGAAGAGCGGCGCCGGCGCCAGACTCGGCACTGCCCAGCACTCGTGTGCTCTGGTCGATTGCTACCTTCTCATGTTTGGGCCAGGGCTTCAGAATGTGCTGCACATTGTTTAATCACGGCAGCTCGCCAATGGCCTCCCCTGGGAAGTTGCGCTTGGCGCCTGGTCCGCGCGCCTGCACAGCCGCACGGTCATACGCTCGCGCTGCATCCTCCTCGGAAGCAAGGCTGCCAATGTTCTGGTCGCGCTTGGCCTGTGGGTCATACAGCCGTACCTTCCACACAGACTTGTCCCAGCTGACGCCAAGGTAGCACGAAGTTTTTGACTGCTTCCGCTCCTCCCCCTTGCCCACAGGCAGTTCACTGATTGCCTCTGCCGGGAAGTTGCGCTTGGCGCCTGGTCCGTGCGCCTGAACAGCCGCGAAGTCGTACGCCCTGGCTGCGTCCTCCTCGGAGTCGAAGGTCCCAATGTGTTGTTTGCGCTTGGTCTGTGGTTCGTACCGCGACACAAACCATGACGAGCTGGCCTTGTTCCAGTGGACACCACGGTGGCGCGAGCTACCACGCTGCTTCCGCTCCTCTCCCTTGCTCACAGGTGGCTCGCTGATCGCCTCGCCCGTGAAGTTGCGCTCAACACCTGATCCGTGAGCCTGCACGGCTGCGTAGTCTTACGCCCGTGCTGCGTCCTCCTCGAACGCGTAGCTGCCAATGTGCTGCTTGCGCTTGGACTGTGGGTCCCACAACTGCACGCGCCATGACGACTTTTGTCCCAGCAGACGCCATGGTAGCGCGAGCTGCTGCCCTTGCGCTTGCGCCCCACGCCCGACTCGAGCGACAACCCCCTGAAATGTTGGAGGGAGGTGCATCCAGGGGTCAGGGGTGTCGCAGATGCGTGTTGCATCTTGGATGTGGCTGCAGAAGGGCGTGCATGCGTACGTGGCTATTTTTGGTGAGCAATGCTGCATGTGTGCGGGGAGGGGGGGGGGGGGGCGGTCACTTTGTGCAGTGTGCAGGCGGTGTGCTGGTCCGATCCCACGCAAGCGGTCTGGCAGTGGGCTCAGCCAAGCACTCGAGGGGATGGGCACGCAACTGACCTATGTGTCTGAACGTCAGCAGCCACGGTGCTCAGCAGCTCCAGCCCAAGTGCCTGGCGATGCGGTGGGTGCGCAGGGCCGGGCGGTGGGGGAGGTAGGGGGTGGATGGTGAAAATCTGCCATGCAAGTCGCAAGGCTGCAGTATGTACGCACGCATTGCACCATCAGATCAAATGGGAGGTAAGGGTGGAACACGAGTGGAGCAGCGCATGTGACGGCCGCGCTGCTGCAGCAGATGGCACGCTACACTCACAACGCACCGGCCCACTCGCGCCACACGAAGCCAGAGAGTCAACACCCAGGCCCTCTGCACGATCCAGCTCAGCAGACGCGGCGTCCATCGCGTCGGCGAGCCTACTGCTAGCCAGCTTCACCACCAAATCGAGCAGCTTGCTGGACGTCTCGCACCCTGCGATGATCCGGGCAAGCTGCCGAGCTCCTCCCGCGGGCGCGCACAGCACGCAGCCCACGTCACTCGACGCCATCTGTGCACGAGGCAGGAAGGGGGGGCAGCACATGGGCGGATCAGACGCTTGTTCATGCGATGAGACTGCGCGGCAGCGTGCCAGCCCATGCGTGTGCGCGCTGTGCATGGCATGCGGGCGTGTGCATGGCATGCATGGAGCACACCCTCTCTTCTGCAGCCACCAGCGCCCCCCTCCTCACCCTGCCTCGGAGTCGCCAAATTGAGTCCGCTGTGTCGGTGCCTCCCCAGCCACGCGGTGCAGAGCGGCGGGTAGCGGGAGGCCAGTCTTGACCACGTCCAGCGACAGTTGACCAGCCAAGTGGCACGCAGCGGTGGCTGTGACAGCGTTAAAACACACGCGATGTGTTCCAGGAGGGCGGCGGGTGGGCGTGGTGGGGAATGAGGAGATGTGGTGAGAGGCGAGAGCTGGCTCAGGGGTCTCAGGGTTCAGGGTTTGGGGTGGACACGCGGCTCTATATAGTTGGCTTTCCTTCTTCCCAGACCATTGTAAATATGACTGAGACTGCTGGCATTCATATTCTGGCTCTGCAGTGGAATTCTGCAACATTCTGCACCACCAGCCCGTACCGCCTACTTTTACATCATCGTTGGTGCAGGCAGGAGGAGAGGAGAGGGCGCGCAGCAGTTGTCCCTGGGCCAAAAAGTTCCTGACGCGGTAAGATGCAGGAGGGAGGCCGGTGGGCGCGAGGGTTGGCGGCATTTGCGGCGTGGGTGTGGGAGGCTCAAGGGGTTTGGGTTTGGCGGCCCTTGTTGGCTCCTTCCTTGCAAGAACTGGGACTGCTGGCATGTAATGGCTCTGAAGTAGGACCTGCCCGTGCCTCCCCCTCCACAACAGCAACGAGTGCAGGCAGGAGGAGAGGAGATGGCGCACGGTAGTCGAGTGGGTGCGCCCCCACACTCAGACAGACCCGCCCCACCACCGCCGCCACCGCCGTCACCGCTGCCGCTGACTAACACGCAGCGACCTTTGAGTGTGCTCACAGCCCCTCCTTGTCTGCTGCCGCTCTAGGCATTACCAACAGAGGGTGCGCGTGGTAGACGAGGGGGCTGGGTGAACCCGCTGGGGGGCGCGGCCATCGCGGCTCTGATACATGAACTGGTTTTAGCCAGTGTGGGCACACTGAGCAGTTAGGGTCGGCGGTCTATATAAAATCCACAATAATTGAAGCTTAATTAAGCTTAATGAAGGTCTATATAAAATCTGGGCGTCAGGGTATCTTCTTCAGACCCAGACGGAATGGAGCGTGTGAGGGTGCGTTGGAACGCTCTTGTCGAGCAGGACGTGATGGGAGCGTTGTCGTGATGGAAAGGACAAACTAGCTAGGGGTTCTGAAAGGGATTTGTGCACACGTTCTTAAGTATAGCTTGAGTTAAGCTTACATTGAGCTTAATTGCCTGTTTTGCCGGCAAAACTTGTTATCCGACCCCTACTTAGCAGCCACTGCTTCCACTTTTGGAGTGTGAACGGCGGGTGTGGAACCCCTGAAAATGCAGCACCCCTGCGATCCCAAGGGACACCCCATCAGCAGCAGCAGCAGAAGGGAGCTGCACACGTTCGTCGGTAAGATGATGAAGGCCCTGGTGTCGTCGTCGTCACGGAAGCTGCAGGTGGGAGCCTGGAGCAGAAGAGCATGGGCGGTGTGCCATGGCGACATGCCACCCAAGGGTGGTGCATGGAATGGACTGTGAACAAGCTCGTACGTGTGCCAGCGGCAGAGCACAGAGCATGCGGGCATGCGCAGAGCAGGCGTGGGCGTATCAAAACACCTGATCGTCAATCGAGATGGCCCGTCGGGAGCCTCACTGTCAGGTCCCCAGCGATGGGGGATGGGGAGGCGGACTGGCATCGAACGGTAAAGCGTGCATTGTTACAGCATCCCTGGCTTTACATCAAAAACATCTTCTAGTCCTAGTACCACCGCCTAGACCCAAGTCCAGGTATGGCCCCAACAATCACTTGTGAGGGGCGGTAGCCACCAGCCGGCTGCCTGCCAACGCTTAGTCCTAGAGCGAGAAGGAGAGATATTATGCGACGCCTCAAAAATGTATCCTGGCTGCTCCCAGGCGAGAGGGGATCAAGTTGGTCCCTTCATGGTTTTATACCTTGGGTCCGCCCTCTGGCCATTTGAGGGGCTGGGTGTGCAGCCTGCACAGTGGTGCTGCTTGCTTGGCGCCCGCCACCACTGGAGCTTTGGAACCGTACGTGTGACCGCCAGAAGTGGATTGTAAAACTCTCATCATCATCAAGTGGCGCGCGCTCTAGTACTACTCAACCAGAGGTAGAAGTGCGTGCGGGACTGATGTTGACAATGTCCACAAGCAGATTCAGTGCAATCCAATGCTATACTGATTTTTTTTTCTCTCAGTGGCGGCATTGCCACCGGACCCCCGCGCCAGGGACCTCCATCGCACCCCGTGAGATGTTGATCGTGCTTGCGCCGACCTCGGAAGAGGACGAGCGCACATTCAGCGGCCTCAACGACATCAAGAACCACCAGCGCAGCCGCCTCAGCTCTGGCAACAGCCACGACCACCTAGACTTGGCCATGCGTGTGTTCATCTCTAGGCTGTTCACCCTCGACACGTTCCCTTATGCTGCCGTGATCAAGCAGTGGCGAGAGAAGCGGCGCGCGATCTAGCTAGTGGAGGTGCCAGCGGGAGACCATGCTCAACCGGCGCGGTCTAGTATATATAGACGCGGGCGTGACTGATGTTGACCAAGTTTCCAAGGAAATCCTGTGCAGCCAGTTCTCTACTGCCGCGATTGAGCGGACCGGGGCACAGCCCGCTGACGCATGCACGGAAGGTGCCTCCCGGCCTCTTGACTGCCCGTGCCCGAGTACCCAACTCCCCACTGCCTCGCAAGTCATCATTATCCGAGCGCTCAACGGTAGCCAACTCTACGGAAGTCTGCTGCCTTCACGCACACACAATCTCACACGCTGTTGTCGAGGAGCAAGGACGGCTGAAAAGAGAGTGAGAGAGAGTGAGAGGGAGGGAAATCATTACACCGGAGCGCGGGAGTGGCGCGCATCGACCACGACCCGCCCCCTTGGGAGGCAGGAGCAGCCCCCCGCGCGCCACCCCTACACCAGTGTGCGCCTACTAAACACCTACCAAACCAATCTTTCCCCCACTCTGACCCCTGAAAGAAGCTGGTGTGCGCGTCGCACGCGCAGGGCAGGCGCTCTCGCTCAGCGCGGACTGCGCTCGCCGCGCCGAGCCCGTCATCGGGGCCCGTCAGAGAGCCCATCCGAGAGCCCATCATCAGGGCCCGTCATCAGAGCCCATCATCAGAGCCCGTCTCAGTGCCTGACCACCGATGACGCCTCGGCGTCCCACTTGCCGTTCGCCGCGCGCGCCTTTGGGTGGGGTGGGGAGGGGGGAGGAGGAGGGAGGCGTGAGGGGGTGCGGGAGGAGGGGTGCAGGGAGCCTTTGGGAGGAGTGGGGGGAGGGGGGAGTGGGGGGGGGAGGCGTGGGGAGGTCGTGTTGATGAGTTGTGGTGGTGACCTGGGGGACCTTTGGGAGGATCCACTCTTCCGGTCAATCCCCCCACTCTTCCTGTCACCCCCCACTCTTCCTGTCACCCCCCACTCTTCCTGTCAATCCCACCCTCTACTCTTCCAGTCAATCCCCCCCATGGGGGACACATGTGTGTGTGTGGGGGGGGGGAAGGCGTGAGTGTCATTGGCACTTAGTCGATTCACAGGCGGCGGCAACGTGGCCCCAGTAGACCTAGACTTAAAGAGCCTAGCACCTCAGTGCCGAGCCCCGACCACGCCCGCGTCCCGTCACAGGGGGGCAGGGAGGCGTAAGGAGGTGAGGTTGTGATGAGTGGTGGCGGCTACCTAGTGCCTGTCGCTGTCACACACTCCCCAAAACACCTTCACCGCCACCATCCCATCTTGACATCCCACACGCTCTCCCGAGTCTCTCCCCGCTCAACTTGGCGCCTGAAGCAAGGAAGTGGCAGCTGCGCGACTCGATGCACCCACTGCTCCCGACTTGTTCGTCTGTTATAAAAAGAACTGCCCCCCCCCCCCTCGATTAACGGAGGCGCGTTCTCGTCGCCGAGCCCTGGACCCAGCAATGCGGCGCTGCTGGTGACGAGGATCTCCGTGCCGCTGACGAGCGGGGTAAAATACGACTGGCCTGGCTCCTGCTAGACTGCCCCTCGGTGGAACACTTCAGGAGCGGCTTGCCCGGCGCTGCCATGGCTTGGCGAGTAGCCGCGGCGCTGCCGCGGCCCGTGCTGGGAGACGGCCCTTATCCTCCCCCCATGCAGGACGCCATGCGGCACCGATCTCGACGAGTTGATCGACGAGCGGAGGAGCTGGCGCCCGTCAATGCATGCTGGACATTGGTCAAGATGGCTGCCCGTGGAGGCGGGCTACCATCACGGCTTCAGCGGTGGCGACCGCCGAGGCAACACAGAGTAAATCCGCTTCACCAATCGCAGCGTTCGTCACCGCGCTCATCCTCGGGGTCGCTCGTCTGCCGGTGACTGGCGTTGGAAGGTCTTCAGGCAGCCTCCATGACAACTCTGTCGTCCATGCACCCCTGGAGGGTGGGACCTGGCCATGCATGAGGCATGGGGCGCCGGCTGAGCCCCATGCAAACGAGAGCTGGACAGCCATGCACTGCCAGGCGGGGACCGTTCCAGTCAGCGCCAGTCGGCTCTGCCGGCTTGACTGGCCACAAGGCCACTACTGTGACCCTGAGGAAGGTCCTCTCCTATATGCTCCTTGCCAGACATGTCTCTCAGAGACCGCTGTTTGGGGTAGTCTAGCCGGCGGGAGCGGTAGTCTATCGACCGGGAGCCGGCGGTACTCTAGTACTTAAGTGTGCTGGAGTATCGGCGCGTGTCTCTAGTAGAAGAGTAGCCTGCTTAGCTGGAAACCCCGTGTAACTGTTACTGTTACTGCCCCCCCCCGGACAGAACCGCTCGCTCACCCCCTTCCCGACAGAACCTGTACTATCGCCCAACCCCCTCAGGACAGAACCTCTCCTCGCGCGCACCTTGGCACGCCTGAAGCGGACGAGCGGCAGGAAGTGGTGCCTCACCCCAACGCCCCACTGCTCCCAACTCGTTTCCTGTTGTGTTAATCCCCCCCCCCCCCGCCTGCCTAAACCCTAAACCCTATCCTCCCGCCCCTCCCCTCGCGCCCACCTTGGCGCGCTTGTAGCGGACGAGCGGCAGGAAGTGGTGCCTCGGCGACTCGACGCCCCCACTGCTCCCGACTCGTTCTTCTGTTACTTCAGTGAAAAAATATCACCCACTGCCCTCCCCCTCAGGACAGAATGTCTAGCTCACCCCCCTCAAGACAAAACCCGTCCTCGCGCGCACCTTGGCACGCCTGTAGCGGATGAGCGGCAGGAAGTGGTGGCTCAGTGATCGACGCCCCCGACTCGTTCTTCCGTTATTTCAGTCAAAAAAATCGTCCACTGCCCTTCCCCTCGGGACAAAACCCGTCTTCGTGCGCACCTTGGCGCGCCTGTAGCGGATGAGCGGCAGGAAGTGGTGGCTCAGCGACTCGACGCCCCACTGCTCCTTTGCGTACTCGCTGCCGCAGTCCTCGAGCACCGTGTCCCAGTCATCGAGCCCGTGCGTGGTCTCGAAGTCGATCTTCTTGACGAGGATCGGGTCCATGTACGCGAGCGTGCCGTGGGGAAGGTCGACGCCAAAGTGCGTCTGCGGGGGTGGGGTGTGTGAGCGAAGAGGGAGGGGGTGAGGGTGCAGCGTGCGTGAGCGGGCGAGGGAAAGAGAGCTCGTGCATAGTCTCAAAGTCAATCTTCTTGACGAGGATCGGGTCCATGTAGGCGGGCGTGCCGTGCGGGAGGTCGACGCCAAAGTGCGTCTGCGGGGGTGGGGTGCGTGAACGGGCGGGGGTGCAGCGTGCGTGAGCGGGCGAGGGAGGGAAAGAGAGCCCTTGCGTGATCTCAAAATCAATCTTCTTGACGAGGATCGGGTCCATGTAGGCGGGCGTGCCGTGCGGGAGGTCGACGCCAAAGTGCGTTTGCGGGGGTGGGGTGTGTGAGCGAAGAGGGAGGGGGTGAGGGTGCAGCGTGCGTGAGCGGGCGAGGGAAAGAGAGCCCGTGCGTGGTCTCAAAGGCAATCTTCTTGACGAGGTCCATGTAGGCGGGCGTGCCGTGCGGGAGGTCGACGCCAAAGTGCGTTTGCGGGGGTGGGGTGTGTGAGCGAAGAGGGAGGGGGTGAGGGTGCAGCGTGCGTGAGCGGGCGAGGGAAAGAGAGCCCGTGCATGGTCTCAAAGTCAATCTTCTTGACGAGGATCGGGTCCATGTAGGCGGGCGTGCCGTGCGGGAGGTCGACGCCAAAGTGCGTTTGCGGGGGTGGGGTGTGTGAGCGAAGAGGGAGGGGGTGAGGGTGCAGCGTGCGTGAGCGGGCGAGGGAAAGAGAGCCCGTGCGTGGTCTCAAAGGCAATCTTCTTGACGAGGTCCATGTAGGCGGGCGTGCCGTGCGGGAGGTCGACGCCAAAGTGCGTTTGCGGGGGTGGGGTGTGTGAGCGAAGAGGGAGGGGGTGAGGGTGCAGCGTGCGTGAGCGGGCGAGGGAAAGAGAGCCCGTGCGTGGTCTCAAAGTCAATCTTCTTGACGAGGATCGGGTCCATGTAGGCGTGCGTGCCGTGCGGGAGGTCGACGCCAAAGTGAGTGTGCGGGGTGGGGTGCGTGAGCGGGCGGGGGTGCAGCGTGCGTGAGCGGGCGAGGGAAGGAAAGAGAGAGCCCGTGCGTGGTCTCAAAGGCAATCTTCTTGACGAGGATCGGGTCCATGTAGGCGAGCGTGCCGTGCGGGAGGTCGACCCCAAATCGCGTCTGCGGGGTGGGGTGCGTGAGCGAGAAATGGGCAGCGTGCGTGAGCGGGCGAGGGGTGGAAAGGGAGTCCGTGCAAGGCCTCCAAGTCTCAATCGTCTGCGCCGCCGCCGCCTACCCAGTTTTGGAGATACGACTCGGCAGATAAGGTCGCGCAACATACAGTCCACGTACCTGCAGGTGCTTCAGCTGCGCCGCCATCGTGAGCGCCCACAGCTCCTCCTCCTCGGCGTCGTCGATGCTCGTCTCGGTCTCTGCCAGCTCAGCGAGCTCGAGCTCGAGCCACTCCTGGACGAGCTCCGGGTTCTGCGCGGGGGAGGGGAGTGCAAGCGTGTTAGTTGTTCAGTGTTTTCAGCGTTGGTGGTTCAGTCTTGAGCGTGTCAAATGCAAGGTGCTGCACTCAGTGGGCTAAGTGGTTTCGGTGTCCCGTTGAGCGCGGAGTGTGTCGGTGAGACGGCGCGAGTCGGTTCTGCGCGAGGGAGGGGAGTGCGTGCCTGTGAGTACTAAGGTTCAACCCAAGCGTGCCAGTGCACTTGATTGGATCTCGTGTTCTTGCGGTTCAGTGTCCGATGGGAGCCTGCAAGCTCAGCGAGCTCCAGCTCGAGCCACTCCTGGACGAGCTCCGGGTTCTGCGCGAGCGAGGGAAGTGCGTGCGTGCGTGCGTGTGAGTGGTGCCAAGGTTCAGCCCGCGGGCGTGCCAGTGCACTCGGTTGGATCTCGTGTTCTTGCGGTTCAGTGTCCGATGGGAGCCTGCCAGCTCAGCGAGCTCCAGCTCGAGCCACTCATGCATGAGCTCCGGGTCCTGCGCGAGCGAGGGGAGTGCGTGCGTGTGAGTGGTTCAGTCGATGGACGTGCCGGTGCCAGTATTAGCACTCAGTGGGCTGCGTGGCTGCGGTGTCGCGTCCGGGCCATTGAGCGTGCAGGGCCGCTTTGGCGGGCAGTGCCGGTGAGCCAGCGAGAGTCGGCAGCGGGCAGCGCGGTGTCCCCATCATTTGAGGCATTACGCTGACATGCCCCTAACCGCACTTGCGGGCTCTTCTCCCAGCAGAGCCCCCCTAGTCTAACCCCGGGGTCCTCCGGGCGCATGTGTGTAGAACCTGTAAAACCTGTCCCCAGCCGCACGCGCGCACGCACGCACCAGGATCTCCTCCATGTGCGTGTTGGACGGGTCGGCTGCGAGCGCCTGCAGCTTGGTCACGGCGTACTCGCCGTACGCAGATCCGGCGGCGGCCTGTGGGGGGGTCGTAGACAAGTGTGTGCGAGAGAACGAGATGGGAGAGACGAACAGAGGGGGAGAGAGAGAGAAGTATAGATGATGAGTTAGAAAGTGTGAGTGTGTTTGAGAGAGATGGGGGGCTGCAGCTTGGTCACCGCGTACTCGCCGTACGCAGATCCGGCGGCGGCCTGTGTGTGTGTGTGGGGGGGGGGGGCGTGCGTGTGTGAGGAAGAGAGGAGAGAGGCGGGAGACAGGGGGCACGAACGAGAGAGGGAGACAGGAAGAGAGAGAGGGAGAGAGAGGGAGTGTGTATGTGTGTGGGGGGGGCTGCAGCTTGGTCACCGCGTACTCGCCGTACGCAGATCCGGCGGCGGCCTGTGTGTGTGTGTGTGGGATAGAGAGTGTGTGTGTAAAGAGGGACTACGAGAGGGAGAGAGAGGGAGATGGAGAGAGGGGGAGAGAGAGGCAGAGGGAGAGAGAGGGAGAGAAAGGGAGAGATGGAGAGTGAGACAGCCAGACAGAGCGAGACAGGGAGAGCGAACGGGGAGGGGGGGCCGGCTGGGTCTGCGCACGGGTGTGTGCGCGTGCGTGTTCTATGCACATTCTGTGCACTCTTTCCAAACCAGATACGCACCTTGGCCTTGGCGAAGTCATCAACCGAGGCGGCGGCCTTGGCCTTGGCGCCCTTAAGTGCTTTCGAGTCCTGTCCTCCCCACCCACCCCCTCGAGCCCACCCCGCCACAGACTTCATTCCATACAAAAAAATGCACGTACTTCTTACCTTGGCCTTCGCAAAGTCACCAACCGAGGCGGCGGCCTTGGCCTTGGCAGCCTCGATCGCCTGGGCCGGCGTCGGGGGGCACGCCTGGTACGCAACGACGTCGACGCCAGCGGCCGCGAGCTCAGCCTCCTCCTCGGCCATCTGCCAAGTGTGTGTGTGTGTGCGTGTTGTGTGTCAAGCGGGGGAGGTGCGCACGCCTGGTATGCGACCACGTCAACGCCAGCGACCGCGAGCTCAGCCTCCTCCTCGGCCATCTGCCAAGTGTGTGTGTGTGTGTGTGTGTCAACAGGGGGGGGAGGGGGGGGCGATCGTGTCGACGCCAGCGGCGGTGAGCTCAGCCTCTTCCTCAGCCACCTCCAAATCGGGCGCCGGGCGGGGGACGGCAACACGCGTGCAAGCATCGAGCAATCATGACTCGAAATCGTCCACACTGGGGAGCATCCGGCACGGAGAAACATCCACCGCCGACTCGAGGCCTCAGCCGACGCGGCACCCACTTCAAGGCACCTTACAGGCAACTGCTAGGCACCTACTCGGCACCTATTCAGCGCCAACTCGCCACCAACTCGGCACCGACCTTTGCCGCGAGATTCATGCCCTCTGCATGCATTTAGCGGTCGGGCGTGTACTTGTGCGCAGTCGGCACCTTCTAGGCACCTTCACAGCACCTGCTCGACACCTACTCGACACCCATCTTTGCCGCGAGCTTCATGCCCTCTGCGTACATGTAGCGGTCGGGCTTGTTCTGGTGCGCAGTTGGCACCTTCTAGGCGCCTTCAGGGCACCTTCTAGGCGCCTGCTCGACACCTACTCGACACCCACCTTTGCCGCGAGCTTCATGCCCTCTGCGTACATGTAGCGGTCGGGCGTGTACTTGTGCGCGGTCACGGCCTTGACCTGCTCCGAGAGGCGCACGCCGGCCGCGCCGGTCGCAGTCATCGCGGGGCCGAGCAGCAGCTCGAGCGCGGCAGCAGGGTCGTCGAGCTTGGCGGCGAGCGCAGCGCCCTCCTTCTGCGCGTCAGTCGTCTCAAAGTCACCGACGACGGCGGCAGACTCCCTGCAAAGGTATGGTGATGAGGAAGGTTAGACATAAACTCGTAACGGTCGGCGTTGGCAGGGGGTCAGCAGGGTGTGTGGTTTTTGTAGGCGGTTGAGGCGGCGAGCGCGGCGCCCTCCTTGTGCGCGTCAGTCGTCTCAAGCCCGCCGCCGACGGCGGCAGACTCCCTGCACAGAGGGGGAGGGAAAGGTGGTCAAGGTTGGGAAAACAAACTCTTGGAAAAGGAATTTTAGGCTCGGCATTGGCAGGGGGGTTTGTGGTTTTGTAGGCGGCTGAGGCGGCGAGCGCGGCGCCCTCCGTGTGCGCGTCAGTCGTCTCAAGCCCGCCGACGACAGCGGCAGACTCCCTGCACAGAGGGGGAGGGAAAGGTGGTCAAGGTTGGGAAAACACACTCTTGGCGGAGGTAGACATGTCTCTCAGAGACCGCTGTTTGGGGTAGTCTAGCCGGCGGAAGCGGTAGTCGGCCGGGAGCCGGCGGTACTCTAATACTTAAGTGTGCTGGAGTATCGGCGGGTGCCTCTAGTAGAAGAGTAGCCTGCTAAGCTGGAAACCCCGTGTTACTGTTACTGTTACTGGCAGAGGTGTCAGGCTCGGCGTTGGCAGGGGGGTTTGTGGTTTGGTGCGGGGTAGGGTTGAGGCGGCGAGCGCGGCACCCTCCTTCTGCGCGTCAGTCGTCTCAAAGCCGTCGGTGACGGCGACAGACTCCCTGGACAGCACGGACGTGGAAAGGAGGAGGTGTGTGTGTGTGTGTAAGTGGTTGACACCGAGCCGCTGGCGGGGGCATATGGGTGTGCGTGACGTGGCGTTCGGTGGGTGGGTGGGGCGCCTTCCTTCTGCGCGTCAGTCGTCTCTAAGTCGCCGACGCCGGCGGCAGACTCCCTGCAACAGGGAAACAAGGGTTCAAGGAACAGTTGTTTTTAGGGCTAGGGGTTGTGTCGAAGTCACTTCAGGGCATGCGTGAGCCGTCTCAATCCCCCTGACGACGGTGGCAGACTCCCTGCAAAAACAGAGGACGGGTTCATGGTTGAGCAGGGTTTGGGGGTCTTGAAAGTATGAGTCACTCGTAAGGGTGTGACTCTCAATCACACACACACAACTGGAAAGCAGGAAGGTCGAGAATGCGGGCGACGCAGCCACGCGCTGGCCGAGCGTCTTGGGGCCAGCCGACACCGCCGACAGGCGCCCTGCTCTACCAGCCTGCCACACACACACACACACACAACACACACACATAGACGCACACACGCGCACACACACCTGGAAAGCAGGAAGGTTGAGAATGCGGGCGACGCAGCCACGCGCTGGCCGAGCGTCTTGGGGCCGGCCGCCACCGCCGACAGCAGCTCCGCGTAGTTTGGCGCGACGAGCTCAAACTTGGAGGCGAGCTGGGCGTCAACGTTCTTGAGCGGCACGACGGCCGTCTCAGGCGCGACGAGCACCTTCTTGGCCCACAGCTTCAGGTAGCGGTCGTGCACCTGTGTGTGCGGTGTGTGTGTGTGTGTGAGTGCGGGGGGGGGGGCTGTGTGTGTGTGTGTGCTTGTGTGTGTGTGTGTGTGTGTGTGTGTGTGAGCAGGTGTGGGCGCCTTCTTGGCCCACAGCTTGAGGTAGCGGTCGTGCACCTGGTTGTGTGTGTGCGTGTGTGTGTGGCGGGGGAGGGGGGGGGCAGGGGGGGCGTGTGTGTATGTATGTGTGCGTATGTGTCCTTGTGTGTGTGTGCGTGCTTGTGTGTGTGTGTGTGTGTGCGTGCGTGCGGTCGATTTCACAGTCCGTAGGATGCGGATGTTGGCGTATTATTCCTACGTGTGCATGTGTGTGTGTGTGTGTGTGTGTGCGTTGTCACAGGCACGGCACAGCCGGTGGGGTGTGAGTCTTGGCTGCACCCTGCACACACAACCCACCTAGCCTTGCGCGTGGTCAGCGCCTTGGGAGGCAGCAGCCCTCTTCATAACAATAAACATACAACAGACAACAACAAAAACATAAAATAACAAAAGATACAGGCAAACACATAACCCACCTCCGCCTTGCGCGTGGTCAGCGCCTTGGAGGCAGTTGCCCTGGACATGAGCGTGAGGGACGACAGACTGCAGACTACAGACAAAAAAACACGACAACCCACCTCAGCCTTGCGTGTGGTCAGCGCCTTGGAGGCAGCAGCCCTGGACATGAACTTGAGGTCGACGGCCTTGCCGCCCTCCGTAACAGTCATGTCGGCCTGTGTGTGCGTGGGGGGGGGGGAGGTGTGTATGTGTGTGTGTGAAAGGGTCGAGGTTTAGGTTGGCCAGCCCTGGACATGAACTTGAGGTCGACGGCCCTGCCGCCCTCCGTAACAGTCATGTCAGCCTGTGTGTGCGTGGGGGGGGGGAGGGGGAGGTGTGTGTGTGTGTGTGTGTGTCGGTGTGGAGGACTGTGTGTGGGGGTGGGGGAGGGTTAAGGGGAGTGTGTGTGTGGGGGGGGGGAGGTCGACGGCCTTGCCGCCCTCCGTAACAGTCATGTCAGCCTGTGCGTGTGTGTGGGGCAACAGTATACGCAGCAGCATCACACGTCTGGAAGCAGTGATTTCCTTTTCGGCTCTCCACAGCCATTTCGCTGCATTCCGGCTGTACTTTGACCTTGACACAGCTCAACCCATGCAGTGAATTGTTAGACTGTCGAGTCCGCCGTACACAGCTCGTCAACAGCTGTCAAATGAGCTACATAGGAGGGCGAATGGTCAACGGGAGGTCAACTGTAAACGCGGCCAAAGCACAATCCGGCTGTGAAATAATAAATTGAAATTATTGAAAAGAAAATCACACGCCTGGCCTCCCCCAGTGAACCTTAAGCCCAAAACTGGCCACACCAAAATCGCACAACGGCCTCGTTCGCTGCTCCCTGCGTGCGGGATTGCCTTTCATACACATGATCTACGCATGCATGACGATGGCGTGTGGTGGGAGGCGTCGTGAGCTGTCGCATGACGGCATCTGTCACGACCCTATGCAACCCTCCCATGGCCAAACGACTCTGCGCGCCCCTCCCGCCCCCCCGCAACGCCTCCAACTGATGCGTACCACCAATAATATGAACCTGGCGGGGGGCTGGTCCCCGTGGGGCGTGGCGAGGCGCGGCGCCTGGTTTTGGTGCATGCCGAGATTAACGTCATTGGGCGGCGCGCACAAGCTATCTCCGCGTGACTTAACACATACGTCTGCCAAATTGTTCAGATCAACGCCTTCGTCGTGTGAGACTGTGCGGTGGAGGGACAGCAAAATGCGGGGCAAAATGGCTTGGAACGAATGAGACGGTGACGAAAAAACACAATGTTCTTCGCCATTTTGCCCCGCATTTCGCCGTCTCTCCACCGCACAATCCCACACGACGAAGGCGTCAATATGAACAATTCGGCAGACGTATTCCGTCGGGAGCGCTGCGTTTGACCCCCTGACGGCCGAGAAAAAAATAAGAAAAGTTTAGGGTTGTCAGTTCGGCCGCTTTTTGGCCGCTCTGGGGGGAGGTTCACTGGGGGAGGCCGCCTGGAAGAACCGCGCGTTGCGTGAAACCCCTCTGTAAATTACACCAGGTATGAGCGGTAGAAGTTGCTCGAGCCAAGAAGGAAACAATGACTGAAAGTCTTCCCGGGGGTCACACACACACACACACACACACACACACACACCTTGAGCTTGCGCTTCGGCTCCATGCTCTGCACGAGCTTGTCGGTGGACACAGCCATCTCTCTATCTTTCTATCTCACACATACGCACACACACACACACACACACAAACAAACGCGCAACACAACACACACGCGCATACACAAAGACACCTTCAGCTGGCGCTTCGGCTCCATGCTCTGGACGAGCTTGTCGCATGGAGCATGGTGGGCAGCCATCTCTCTTGCTCACGCACACGCACACACACACGCACCTTCAGCTTGCGCTTCGGCTCCATGCTCTGGACGAGCTTGTCGGTGGACGCAGCCATCGCAGCCATGGCAACAGGGCTCCCAGCCTTCCACTCAGGGAGCGGCACCGAGGGGAACGCCTGCGTGGGTGCGTGCGCGTGCGTGAGTGTGTGTGCGCAAGCGCAGCCATCCAACTTCCACTCAGGAACGCCTGAATGTGCGTGTGTTTGGGTGTGTGCGCGCATGTGTGTGTGTGTGTGTGCATGGCATGCGCGTGGGCAGGGCATGCATACACCCGCGTGGTCACGCGGCTCCAGGCTCCCCACCGCCCGCATGCGCATGCGCCGTGGAGCACAACTCTCTCCCTCCCCTCCCTCCTTCCCCTCCCCTCCCCTCCTCCCCCCCCCCCTCTCCCGCTACCCTGTTCACACACACACACACACACACCTTGCCGGAGCTCTTGGCAGCAGCGGTCGCCTCCTTCTTGCGAGCGGCCCACCACTCGTCCTTCTGCGCTCACACAAAGCAGCGGCAAGGAGCAAGGTCAGGGACGGGCGACCATGATTCAGAGAGGGGTCCACCCAGAGCACGCGCATGCCAGTGGTTCTGCTACTAAGGGTCGTGGGGAAATGACGGCTCACCCTGGGCCTCACAGCTCACTCCCTAATCTCAACCCGACGGAGGCGATTTCTTGCGAAAGGGGTGTGAAAACGTATATTTCACACTTTTCAGGTCGTTTTTTAAGTTCGCGCAATCTCCACCCGAAAGTGCACCTTTTCAGGTTGCATGTTGGCTATCGGAAACACTGGCGCATGCCCCTGTGAACGGCCGCCCCAGCGCCGCGTACCGCCGCAGTGGCATCGACCGCGTGCCGCACGCGTGCCGCACGCATATGAACACACATGCCACCCCCGCTCCACGCACCGCCACACACACGCATGTGGGTATGCCCCCGTGCCCCCCCCCCCCACACACACACACACTCACACACATATACACACGCACCGCCGCAGCGTCACTGGCCGCGTGTTCAGGCATCACCAGGTCAAGAAATTGGGGGCCTCGCCAGCCCACCCCCACAGCCCACACACCGCCGCATGACATGCATGCATGCGCACAAGCCCCCATGCCCATGACAGCCCCGCCCACGCACCGCCGCATTGGCATCGGCCGCGACCAGAGAGCACATGGTCAAAGAACTTGACGACTTCGCCAGCCCACCCCCACAGCCCACGCACCGCCGCATGGCATGCATGCATGCGCATAAGCCCCCATGACCATGACAACCCCGTCCATGCACCAACGCATGCATGCATGCACGCATGCGCACAAGCCCTCATGCCCATGACAGCCCTGCCCACGCACCGCTGCATGCATGCATACATGCACGCACGCAAGCATGCTCAGAAGCCCCCACCCCCATGCCCATGACAGCCCCGCCCACGCACCGCCGCAGCGGCGTCGGCCGCGCGCCCAGAGAGCACCAGGTCGAAGAACTTTGGGACCTCGCCAGCCTTGAGGCCCATGGCCCTGAAGTTGGGCACCGGCTTGGCCATGTCCTCAAACGTGCGCGGGTTGTGGAACTTGAGGTAGGGCTGCGGTTGGGGCGTGACGTGGCGTGCGTTGCGTGTGCGTGTGTGGGGTGGGGGGGTGGGGGGTGCTTGGAGCAGTGGTGCGGTGTGCACACGATCCCCGACACGCTCATGGTGCAGTGCATCATGATGCAATCCCGCCCAACCCCTCTTGCCCCCGCCTCCACTGTTAACACCATGCGGAGGGGGAAGTGCATGCAGCAGATGGAGCGCATGGATCTGTGGGGTGCACACTCGGCCTGTGCATGCCCATTTCTGCATGTTCTGTCCCTGAGTCCACGATCGGCCCAGCGCTGCGTCCAGCGCCGTGTCGGGGTGTTTGCATGGGCATGGACGCCATGCATCTCAGATGGGCCCTTGCCACATGGCCCATCTCTGTGCCCGGCGACTCCCCAGATGAGCTGAAAGCCCCCATGGCGAGCTTCCACGCCCCTCCGTGCGCGGATCGGTGCACTGGCTGGGCGGTCATGGGCGTTCCAGCGTCGCTGATGCCGCAACCTGTTGGTGCGTCAGAGCACGCATCGCCCCCCCTCCGCCGTCGAGCATGCGACCAGACATGCCCCGGCACCATGCCGCGCCCCCACCTCGTGCTTGGCGTCGCCAGCGGCCTTGTAGCTCTCGAGCAGCGTCATGAGCTCGGCAGTCTCCGCCTTCTTGGCGTTCCATGACGCCATCGTGTTGGGCGCATCCTTGGCTTGCTGCATGTGTCCATTGTTGTGGGGCGCGTGAGGGTGCACAGAGCCAGCGCCGTGCACGCTCAGCATCGTCGACCAGTTTTGCACCCCTGGCCCGCCCCAGTACTTACCACCTTCAGCGGGTTGACGTCATCTGTGAAGGAGGGCCTTGGCACCGCGATGAAGCTGCGCACACCGGCGATGGCGACAGCAGGGAACTCCTGCGAGAGAGAGAGTGCGCACACACCGCGCGGGAGCCTCCGTTGATGGCTGCAAGCCTAGGCATGCGATGCCAGTCCGCCTCTCCATCCCCCATCGCTGGGGACCTGACAAGTGAGGCTCCCGACGGGCCATCTCGATTGACGATCAGGTGTTTTGATACGCCCACGCCCGCTCTGCGCATGCCCGCATGCTCCGTGCTCTGCCGCTGGCACACGTGCGAGCGTGTTCACAGTCCAGCCCATGCACCACCCTAGATGGCATGTCGCCATGGCACACAGCCCATGCGCCTTCTTCTGCTCCAGGCTCCCACCTGCAGCTTCCGCGACGACGACGACACCAGGGCCTTCATCATCTTACCAACGAACGCGTGCAGCTCCCTCCTGCTGCTGCTGATAGGGTGTGCCTCGGCCTCAAAACTGCATTTGCAGGGGTCCACACACGCCGTTCACACCCCAAAAGAGGAAGCACCAAGCTGTAGTACAGCTTGCCACTTTTATAAGAAGGCAATTCAGGGGGGGGGCAGGGAAGTTAGAAACAGACCCAACGTTGAAGATCTTCGAATTTTCTCACCGGACCGGCGTCATGCCCTTCCCTTCCCTACTGGAGCTTTGGAACCGTATGTGTGACCGCCAGAAGTGGATTGTAACCAAACATCATCATCATTCCCTAAATGAAGGAGAATTTCACTCTAAAAAAATTGGAATGGGGGGGGGAGGGGTTCTGGACCGTTTCTCAGATTTTTTTTGTAAGTTTTTATTCTGACATCCGTTCGACACGAGAGTTGGTGTGCTGGATTCCTCTCGTCAAGAGGAGTACAAATCCATTCTCAGATCCCCCACACCCAATAGGTAGTGCAGTGGTGTGGGGGTGTGAGAGGGTCCACACCGGGCGATTGGTGTGGACCACTGGTTTACACCCCCTCGGAGCCAGGATGCTCTGCAGACCTCCGATTGGGATGGGGAAGGAAGCAATTGATTTGTCTAACGACAGGGATGCCAAATCCATGGTCATTTCTGTGGTTCATCGTTGGGAGGGTGTGGAAGGGACCTTGGTGTGTGGGGCTGCACCGGTGCATGTGGCCGTCTTCCGAGGCCCAATTCAAGAACAGGATTGGGTTGTACAGCATCCCAAATAGTGCGATGGAATGGGAACAATGTCACGAAGCTGCCCACCAAGTTTCAGCTCCGGCAGATAAGGTCTGGGTGTACGAGGGGGGGCGGGTCCAGGCCCGTTTAGAAAATAATGCAATGCTGGGTCTGCAAACAATTATTCTGCCCCCCCACTGAGGCAATTGTTTAAATTTTGGGTGTCTTGCCGCGTTTTTTTTTGGCGTTCTTTGACTTTTCCGGCAATATTTCTTAGGGATCGACCTTGCCGGCACGTGCTCGGTACTATTTAAAACGCAAGGCAAAGCGGTACTACGGTAGCTGCTAAGTGTGCCCACACTGGCCAAAATTGGTTCATATGGTCGCGATGGCCGCGCCCCCCAGCGGACTCACCAGCCCCCTCGTCTACCGCGCACCCCCTCCGTTGGTAATGCCTAGAGCGGAAACAGACGAGGAGGGGCTGCGAGCACGTTTTGCGGGCGCGACGTGTTGGTCAGCGGCAGCGGTGACGGCGGTGGTGGGGCGGGTCTGTGTCGGTAGGGGCGCACCCGCTCAACTACCGTGCGCCATCTCCTCTCCTCCTGCCTGCGCTCGTTGCTAGGGCGGGGGGGGGGCACGGGCAGGTGCTGCAGATGCACTTCAGAGCCATTACATGCCAGCAGTCCCAGTGATTGCAAGGAAGGAGCCAACAAGAGCCGCCCAACTCCAAACCCTTGAGCCTCCCACACCCACGCTCCCACACCCACGCCCCAAATGCCGCCAACCCTCGCGCCCACCGGCCACCCTCCTGCATCTTAACGTGTCAGGAACTTGTTGGCCCAGGGAAAACTGCCACGCGCCCCCTCCTCTCCTCCTGCCTGCACCGTTGGTGATGGAAAAGTAGGCGGTAGGGGCTGGTGGTGCAGATGTTGCATAATTACAGTGCATAATTACAGATAGAATATGAATGCCAGCAGTCTCGGTCAGATTTATAATGGGCTGGGTCCCTCTTGTTGTTGTTGCCGGGAGGAAGAGCCGCGCGTCCACCCCAAACCCTGAACCCTCAGAACCCTAACCCACTCTCGCCTCGCCATATCGCCCCATTCCCCACCGCGCCCACCGGCCACCCTCCTGCATCGCATCGCGTGTGTTTTGACCACCACTGCCTGCCACTTGGCTGGTCAACTGTTGCTGGTCGTGGTCAAGACCCCGCTGCTCGCCGCTCTGCACCGCGTGGCTGGGGAGGCACCGAGACAGCGGACTCGATTGGGCGACTCCGAGATAGGGTGAGGAGGGGGGCGCTGGTGGCAGCAGAAGAGAGGGTGTGCTCCATGCGCCATGCCATGCACACGCCCGCATGCCATGCACAGCGCGCACACGCATGGGCTGGCTTGCTGCCGCGCAGTCTCATAGCATGCCCAAGCGTCTGATCCGCCCATGTGCTGCCCCCCCTTCCTGCCTCGTGCACAGATGGCGTCGAGTGACGTGGGCTGCGTGCTGTGCGCGCCCGCGGGAGGAGCTCATCAGCTTGCCCGGATCATCGCAGGGTGCGAGACGTCCAGCAAGCTGCTCGATTTGGTGGTGAAGGACGCTAGCAGCAGGCTCACCGACGCGATGGAAGCCGCGACTGCTGTACTGCATCGTGCAGGGGGCCTGGGCGTCGACTCTCTGGCTTCGTGTGGCGCGAGTGGGCCGGTGCGTTGTGAACGTAGCGTGCCATCTGCTGCAGCAGCCTGGCCCTCACATGCGCTGCTCCATTCGTGTCCCACCCCCACCTCCCATTTGATCCGCTGGTGCAATGCGTATACCCTTCAGCCTCGCGACTTGCATGGCAGATGTCACCATCCACCCCCCAACCTCCCCCACCCCCCCTTGCCCTTCGCACCTGCCGCATCAGCAGGCCGCCAGCACAGCATGGTCACACCGTCGCAACACCTTGCACAACTGTATGGGCGATGCGTGGGCAGCATCTGTAAATCAGTGGCAGCACTCAGTGCTGCTCATGCACAGAGGCTTGAGTGGTAGGGTAGCAGGCAGCGCAAGCTGTTCATCAGACGCGTCGCTTGCGTCGGCGTGCTCGCAGCAGCAAGTTCGCGATCAGGAGTGGGCCGCGTGGATGCGATTGCAGATGCTCGACGGGGCGGGGTTAACAGATGTTACGCGCGCGCGCCCGGAGGAACCGTTCGCGCCCGGGCGTGATTTAAGGTCTTGACTACTCGCAAGTAGACGATCGTCTAGGGGGGCTCTACTAAGAGAGCCTGCAAGGCCACGCAGCGCGCCAGGCTACCAGGGGGGGCGGGGCTGAAACAGCAGCGCAGAGCGCAGCTGTTGGGCCGTGGACCGCTGCGTTGGGCACCTCTGTTGATGATGAGAGAGAGAGAGGAGGAAGGGAGAGTTGACAAAGAGGTAGGGCAGAGACTCTACAGGCCACCCGAAGCACAGCTCAGCAGCCCCAGGGCCTGCCCCCCCCCGCCCCCCATTGTGTCTCTTTTCCTCTCTCTCTCTCTCTCTACAAGCCGCCACCCCGCTCGGCAGCCTCCAGCTCTGCCATTGTGCGCCGCCACGCCTGCCGCTGCTCCTGCTCTCGTTCTTGCTCCTGCGCCCACACCCGTGCCTGCTCCTGCTCCCGTGCCTGCTCAAGTGCGCCAGCTTGGTGCTGGCCTGCCTCCCGCGCTCGCGCCCGCGCCTGCACCTGCCCCACTGGCGCGGCGCTGCTGGCAGCGTCTGGCGGGAGCGCCGTCGGCGCGGGGAGCGCGGCAGCAGCAGCACCAGCCACACCAACACCAGCGCTACCCCCAGCAGCAGCAGCCCCAGCAGTAGCACTACCCCCAGTGGTGATAGCGCTGCTGCTATAGCTAGCAGCAGCCGCAGCAGCAGCACCACCAGCACCACCATCATCAGCAGCAGCAGCGCCAGCAGCGCCAGCCGCAGCAAGTGCGAGGTCGTCGCTCTCGTCCCCTCCAGAGTCCCCGGCACCGCTCACCGCCTCCCCGCACTCGCGCGCAGTCCTCTCATCATTCTGCCGCTGCATGCGCCGCCTGCAGGTGCGGGGGAGGGGACGGTGGCGGATGCGAGTTGGGGGAAGGGGATGTCGGGTACGCCGGTACATGAGGGGGCGTGTGTGTGGGTGTGTGTGTGTGGGGGGGTGCGCAGCCGAGCGTGTGCGTGCACATGCCTCAACAGAGCTTGCGCCACATGCATTTCGTCACCAGGGCGTGTGCCGCCCTGCATGCGCCTCTGCAGAGGGGGGCGGGGGAGGGGGCGGAGGCGGCGGGTAAGGTCCGGCAGGCGTGCATGTGCGTGCGCAGGCCTCTTGAGAGCGTGCGCCATGCACGCGTCTGCCGCCACAGGCACTGCGCACGGGCCATGCAGCCGGCAGGGTGCGTGAAAGCAGCCACATACACGTGCGGGGGCTTGAAAGACCCTCAACCTGAACCTTGAGCCCTACACCCTGAAGTAACCCTCAACCGTAAAACCAGGCACACGCATCCAGGCCCGAGCATCTTGTCACACCCGTGCCACAGTGCCTAAAATACCCCAAATCTTCAAAACCCTAAACCCTAAACCCAGGCCCAGGCATCCTGCCGCACCGCCGCTTGGAGTACAGCTGCGCCACCCACGGCGCTAGCTCCACCACCTCAGGCGTCCGCGCGTACATTGTGTAGTACCTGCGAGCGTGCGTGCGTGTGTGCGTGTGTGCGTGCGTGCGTGCGTGCCAAACTCAAATCAACCCCAGGAAAACCCAGGCACCCCCAGGCACCCCCAGGCACCCCCAGGCAATACAACCACATGCAAATCAAGGCAGAACAACCCCAGGCCAATCCCAAACAACCCTAGGCAACCCCAAAACCCATAAAAAAAAAATGCCCACTCACCGCGACCACATGGCGCCACCCAGCGGCGGGCACGTCTCGGCATGCCAGTCTTGGATAACGGGACGTGCTGTGCTGCCGCCAATGCCGTCGCCAGTGGCGCCCTGCTGCTCCTGATGATGCTGTGCTGCCGTGTTGTGATGCCGTGCTGTACTGCCATGCTGCTGTGATGCTGTGCTGTGCTGTCGTGAGGTACCGTCGCCAATGCTGTCGCCGATCAGCTCGCGGCGCCATAATGCGGTCAGTGCGTCGGGCACGCCGCCGCAGCTGCCGTCGTCATGCTGTGGTTGCTGCTGTTTTTCGGCCACGCCGCTGTTGCGCGCATGCTGCTGTGCTGCTGCAGAACTGCCGTCTCCTCCATGCGACTGCTGCAGCTGCTGCTGCTGTGTAGCTGCCGCGCCGTGCGCGTGCTGCTGCACTGCTGCAGCGCTGCCGGCACTGCCATTGGGCTGCTGCTGTGTAGCTGCCACGCCGTGCGCTTGCTGCTGTGCAGCTGCCGCGTTGCCGTCTCCGTCATGCGACTGCCGCTGCTGCTGTGCTGCTGCTGCGCCGTGCGCTTGCTGCTGCGCTGCTGCCGCGCTGCTGCCATGGTGTTGCTGCTGCTGTTGCTTCGGCTGTTGCATGGCCACGGTGTACGTTGCACGGTACAGGAGCAGCGGCAGCCAGGGCGCCATGTCTGCGTGCTCCGCCTGTATGTGGGGGAGCGTGCTGGTGTGAAGCGTGTGCGTGTGAGGTCAGTGTGCACTGCCGTGCAGTGCAAGGCGGGGTAGGGAGCGGGGGAGAACGACAGAAGCATATCAAGTGGTACAGGAGCAGCGGCAGCCAGTGCGCCATGCCTGCGGGCTTCGCCTGAGTGTGGGGGGAGCGTGCTGGTGTGAAGCGTGTGCATGTGCTGCAGTGAGGTCAGTGTGGTGAAAAGCAGAGAGAGTGAGTGCTGCCGTGCGGTGAGAGGCGGGGGAGAGCACGGGAGACAGAGAGGAACAGATCAAGTAGGGCGCCATGCTTGCGAGCTCCGCCTGCGTGTGGGGGAGTGCGTTGGTGTGAAGCGTGTGCGTGTATTGCAGTGAGGTCAGTGTGGTGAGGCGTGGGAGAGAGCGCTGCGCTGCAGTGAGAGACAAGAGAGAGCGCGCCGGAGAATGAGATAAGCAGATCAAGTAGGGCGCCACGCCTGCGTGCTCCGCCTGAGTGTGGGGGAGTGCGTTGGTGTGAAGCGTGTGCGTGTGTTGCAGCGAGGTCAGTGTGGCGAGAGGCGGAGGAGAGAGCGCTGCCGTGCAGTGAGAGGCGGGGGCGAGAGCGCGGGAGAACGAGAGAAGCAGATCAAGTATGGCGCCATGCTTGCGACCTCCGCCTGTGTCAGGGTGTGTGTGCTGGTGTGAAGCGTGTGCGTGTGTTGCAGTGACGGCAGTGCGTCGTGCGTTGCGAGGCGTGGGAGAGAGTGTGGGAGAACGACAGAGGCATATAGAGCAGTACTGGAGCAGCGGCAGCCAGGGCGCCACACCAGCGGGCTCTGTTTGAGTGTGGGGGAGCGTGTCGGTGTGAAGCGTGTGCGTGTGGCACAGTGAGGACGGTGTGCACTGCCGTGCGGTGAGAGAGGCGGCGGAGAGAGCGCGGGAGAGCGACATAAGCATATAAAGCGGTACATAATCAGATTAAGTAGGGCGCCATGCCTGCGTGCTACGCCTGGGTGTGTGTGTGGGGGGGGGGGGGCGTGCTGGTGTGAAGAGCGTGCGTGTGTTGCAGCAAGGTCAGTGTGAGAGGCGTGGGAGAGAGAGTGCTGCTGTGCGGTGGGAGGCGGGGGAGAGAGAGCGGGAGAACGAGAGAAGCGGATCAAGTTGGGCGCCATGCCTGCGTGCCCTGCCTGAGTGTGGGGGGAGCGTGTCGGTGTGAAGCGTGTGCGTGTGTTGCAGTGAGTCAGTTTGCCGTGCGGTGAGAGCCGGTGAGAGAGGCGGGGGAGACAGCGCGGGAGAACGAGAGAAACGTATCAAGCAGGGAGGAAGGGGGAGAAATGGGGCGGAGGAAGGGCAGAGATGGCGGGGTGGCGGATGAGGCAGGCGGGGGCGGGCGGGCGGGCAGGCAGGCAGGCGGTCGGGCGGGCAGGCAGACATACGGGCGGGCAAGCAGACAGGCGGACGGGCAGACGGGCAGGCAGGCGGCCCACCTTCTCGCGAGCTTCCGCCTCAGCATCCCCGCCCGCTCCACCGCCACCCTGCTGCTGCCCGCTGCCTCCTCCTGCCTGCCCACTGCCCGCCCGCTGCCCCTTGCTGCCTGCTGACGATGATGCTGCCTCCTCATTGCTCCCGCCCGCTCTTTCCCCCTGCTGCTGCCCGCTGCCTCCTGCTGCCTGCCCACTTCCCACACGCTCCCCCTTGCTGCTTGCTGACGATGATGTTGCCTCCTCATCGCTCCCGCCCGCTCCACCGCCAACCTGCTGCTGCCTGCTGCCTGCGATCTCATCCCTGCTGCCCGCCTGCTGCCGCTGCTGCTGCTGCTGCTGCTGCCCATGCCCCTCCTTGCTGCCTGCCTGCTGCTGCTGCTGCTGCTGCTGCTCCCTGCTGCCCGCCTGCTGCTGCTGCCGCTCCCCGCTGCCTGCCTGCTCCTGCTGCTGCTGCTGCTGCTGCTCCCCACTTCTCTCCTGCTCCTCCCTGCTGCCCGCCTGCTGCTGCTGCTGCTGCCTGCCCGTCCCCGGCTGCCACTGCGACGATAGCACAACCGACTTGAAACGGTGGCCGCGCTCTGGCGGGTAGCACAGCGGGGCCTGCACGTAGCGCACGCCATTCTCCAGCGTAGCGTCCCAGCTGAAGTGTGTGTGGCCAAACACGTGCACGGCCGGATGCAGGCGGCGCACGCGCTCGCCCAAAGGGTCGCTCCCGACAGCCTGGTGGTGGGTGGTGGAGGATGGGCAGGGAAGGGAGGGGCGTGTGAGGACGGGGGGGAGGGGCAAGCCAGCTGAAGTAAGTGCGGCCAAATACGTGCACAATCGCTCGCCCAAAGGGTCGCTCCCGACAGCCTGTGGTGGGAGACAGTGGGAGAGGTTAACCATGCGCCCCCAGTGCCTTCTTCAGGGGCCCTGGGAGGACATGCTACTGCCCCCCCATTCGGCGACAGAGATGAAGAGAGAGTGGTTGGAGGGGGGAGGAGTGAAAGGACAGGGGAGGAGGGGGGGGGGGGCAGGGAAGCAAGGGTGCGCATTCGGGCGTAGGCGGTGCACACGCTCGCCCAGGGGGGTGCTCCCGACAGGCTGTGGTGGGTGGTGGAGGACGGGCAGGGAGGGTGTGTGTACAGTTTCATGATAAATCACAAATTTTAATATCGTAGATGAGCAGGAAACTTGAGTTCCTGCTTATTACCTCAGTTCACACCAAGGTGAAACGGAGGTGGATCAAGGTATAACCTGGCCCCCTTCCTTAGTAATTCATCCTCATCCTTTAATTCTTTACCAAGGAAGCTTAGCTTGTGTGTATTTGCTGTGACCTAGTCACAGCTTCAGGCACGCTACCTATCCATCTCCCCCCACCAACCCTCGCCTTCGGCGCCGAGAGACTACGTCAAGGCGCCACAAGACAGCTGCTGGCGCCAAGAAACTACGTCGAGGCGCCACAAGGTGTTGGCGCCCGGAGGCTACGTCGAGGTTCCACGAGACAGCTGCTCGCGGCCAGGAGGCTGCCTCTGAGGCGCCTCGCGGCAGCTGTGGCGTTTTTGGGGGACGAGCAAGGCTAGCACGGGGGGGCCCTGCGGAGAGGGCGCGGTCACGCACACGCGCGGCCGTGGCGGGCTTGAGTGCCTGTGATTTGTAGCTTGTGTAGTGGGAGGTCACTGACCGTCTCTGACCGTCACTGACCGTCCCGGCTAGCTTCCTCGTCATGTCGGGCAAGAGGCCAATTAACAGAGACATCAAAACCTGGTGCCATTTTGCGTTTCGTCTCTTCGCCTCGTCCTACGCCGACTCAGTGAGCCTTGGTAGCACGGCCAACGCAGAAATGTGCGCACGTGTGCTGCCGTGCTGTGGCAATTTTGCTATCCACAGTTGTGCAATCACCGCACCGTCGCGAGGTTGGGGAACGTGAGGAAGCGCTTCTTGGGGTTGAGCCGGACGTCCAAAGGTGCTAAAGCATGGCCATCAAACTGTTTGATTCACACACCATGTCGCGACAGCACAAACATCAGCGACTTGCTTGTAATCGACATCAAGATAACTCGTAACCCATCGCAATCGGTGGCCAACGCACCTTTGCAAGGTTGGGAAACGCAAGGAGAGGCGCTTCTCGGGGTTGAGCCCCCCCCCACACACACACACACACAGTGTGCTTATATTGTTGAGCTGTGTCCAATTTATTCACGAATGCCAAAAGCCACCGCCACACCTTTGCGAGGTTGGGAAACGTGAGGAAGCGCTTCTCGGCGTTGAGCCGTTCGAACGTCGGGGGGAGAAACACAATATTTCAAAACGCTGTCACAACCTGGCTGTGACAAACTGCCAGACAACAGACAACATCGACAGTCACTGCGGCCAGTACGCCCCCCCTTGAATTACGCACCTTCGCGAGGTTGGGAAACGTGAGGCAGCGCTTCTCGGGGTTGAGCCGGACGTCATGGGGTTTCACAGCGCTCCTTCACCCCCACAGCCACTGACAGGAGTTGCGGTCATTATGCCTTCCTGCCCATGAATAACGCACCGTTGCGATGGGGTGTGGCCTCCTCAAGGCACACCCCAAGGAGGCGCTTCTCGGGGCTGAGCCTGACGTCAAGGGGTTACAGCAGCGCTCCTACACCCTCACAGTCTGTCTCTCGCAGACACAACGCTGACGAGCACTGTGGCCATTGAGCCCTCCTCCCCCCTTCAATAACGCACCCTTTGCAAGGTTGAAAAATGTGACGAGGCGCTTCTCGGGGTTGAGCCCCCTTCCCTCTGCCACACACGCCGGGTGTGCTCATGTTGTTGGATCGCGTCCAATTTATTCACCAATGACAAAAGCCACCGCCACACCTTTGCGAGGTTGGGGAACGTGAGGAAGCGCTTCTCGGGGTTGAGCCGGACGTCGGGTACGAAGTGAGAGAACGAGATGACTTGAAGAGGCTTGGGGTTGCCTCGCTCGGCGGAGGTTGTGGTTGTGGTCGGGGCGGTGGTGGCGCTGGCGCTGTTTCTTCCAGTGCTGCCTCCATTGCTGCTGCCGACCCCGCTGCCACTGTTGCCACCACCGTCGCTGCGTCGCGCGTCCGCCATGCGCGCTCGCATCTCTGCCGGCCACCCCACTGCGTTGTTGAGGGCATCGGCCCACTCGGCCAGCTGCAGACCTGCTTGTGTGTGTGTGTGTGTGTGTGTGTGTGTGTGTGTGTGTGTGTGTGTGTGTGTGTTAGGGTGGGTGGGGGCGTGTGTGTGCGTGTGTGTGTGTGTGTGTTTTGTCGTGGAGGCTATTGGCCAACTTGGCCAGCTGTAGTCCTGCTTGTGTGTGTAGGTGTGTGCATATGTGTGTGTGTGTTTGGGGGGGTGGGGGGGGGGGCGCGTGTGTGTGTGCATTTTTGTTTTTGTTTGTGTGTGTATGTTTATGTGTGTGTGTGTGTGTACGTCATCGATCCCATGTTTTCAGGCCCCTGCCCTCGCCCCCGCCCCTGCGCAAACACACCTCTGTGTCCCTCTGGCCCGGTGATCTCGGACGGTGCACACACACACACACACACACTCACACACGCACACTGACAAACACACACACACACACACCTCTGTGGCTCTCTGGCCCTGTGAGCTCGTAAAGTGCGCACACACACACATACACACACACAAACACACACATGTACATGCCCTCGTGGGAGGCCACACGCACCTCCGTGTCCCTCTGGCCCCGTTAGCTCTGAAGGCCATCGGCATCGTGAAAAGTCAGAAATGGTGAGGGGGCCCGCACGTGGGATGCCTGGGATGTCTTGCTCCGTGTCCCAGCTCTGTGTGTGTGTGTGTGTGTATGCGTGTGCGTGTGCGCGTGCGCGTGCGCGTGCGCGTGCGTGTGTGCATGTGCGTGTGCGTGTGCGTGTGCGTGTGCGTGTGCGTGTGCGTGTGCGTGTGCGTGTGCGTGTGCTCGTGCGTGTGCTCGTGTGCGTGTGCGTGTGCGTGTGCATGTGCGTGTGCGTGTGCGTGTGCGTGTGCGTGTGCGTGTGCGTGTGCGTGTGCGTGTGCGTGTGCGTGTGCGTGTGCGTGTGCGTGTGCGTGTGCGTGTGCGTGTGCGTGTGCGTGTGCGTGTGCGTGTGCGTGTGCGTGTGCGTGTGCGTGTGCGTGTGCGTGTCAACCGCCTCAAGCTCCAGCTGGAGCCCACCCTCCACACTTCCCAGTTTGGCTTCCGTCCGGGCCGTGGCACCTCCGATGCCATCTTCACCCTACGACGCCTTCAAGAGGAGTCACACCGCGCCCACGCCCCCCTCCATGTGGCTTACGTCGACCTGTCCAAGGCGTTCGACAGTGTCAACCACGCCGCCCTTTGGAAAACCCTCCTCCACCGCGGCGCGCACCCTGCCCTCCTTGCACGCATCGAAAGCCTCTACT